>VZTG01009976.1:220692-264297 GCA_013397845.1 Melanocharis versteri
TGCCAGCGGCTCGGCACGCCCGCGGCGCTGGTGGCGGTGACAGAGCTCTGCCAGCACTTGCCATTTACGAGAATGCTGAACCGCCTGGGGTTTTTTTTTTAGAGCTGCGGGGGAGCTCCGAGGGCTTGGGCATCACAGCGTTTGCACGGCTGGTGCTCGTCAGAAGCCGAGTCTCACCTCCTGTCAAAACTTATCTATTGGAAGATGTCCCTGCCTATGGCAGGGGGGGGAGCCAGGGGAGCTTTAGGGTCCTTTCCGACCCGAACCATTCTGTGATTTTGCGGCTCTGTGATATTTAGTGTGGACGCTGAAAGCTTGGTGGCAGAGAGATTTTTCAGTATCTGCCCGTGTCCGTAAGCATTCTCACTTTCTCACGGAGCTAGCTGAAAAACAGCTAGAGAGCTTTTGTAAATAATTCTGTCTTGCACCTGTGAGGTGTTTTTGCACGTTGTTATTGTAGGACTGAAGGTCTGTTTAGGAAATGTGTGTTTTTAGGATCTAGCCAATAGCCCTGCGGGGTGGTCAGCTAAGATCCAATGGCTTTCTATAACCTAGAGTATAAAACCCTTCTGTATATAAATAAATAGAGGCATTTCTATCTAGTTACTCCTGAGTTCAGTTCTCTCCTTCCTCCCCGGGCCGTGTCCATCGTTGCGACAATTTAGCACTTCTTTACAGTGAAAATTAAGCGGGGCTCCTAAGGAGTTCTTAGTGCTAAAAACTTAAAATGCCTGCTTGCAAAACCTAATTGCTCAGGAACGAGAATGCTGTTCCCCTTCCTTAAGTGAAATTACAACAGGGCTTTTGGTGTCGAACTCTAAGAGGGCAAAAAACCCCTTCAAGTTTGTGTGCCCACGTGCAGATGGCTGAAGGTGTTTATCTGTTACTAGTAAGTTAATATTTGAAAAAGCCTCAAAATCAAAGGTGTTTTTACCTGCAGTACACATTAGATCACCGTATGGATTAACCAAAGTTCATGTTGCTGTAACTTAACATCGGTTGTTTATCCATGCAAACCTTTTCTACCTAACCACTCCTATCTGCCAAAAAGGCCAATTATTTAAATTATTTTATCAAATAACAAAGCAGTTTCACTGACAACAAGCAAGGAAAGCAAAATGGGAGCAGTAGGGATGACCATGGTGCTATCCTGCTCTAGTGTGAACCTGGATGTATGCCTGTCAGGAGCTGGAATATACCACCCAGACGTCATACAGCTGCACCCACGGGGAATCTGCTGTGAAACACTACAAAAGCCCCATAAGAAAAGGGAAAAATTCATCTTCCTTTGTTGAGAGAAATTACTTCTGTTGAAAGAACCAGAGGGAAGAAAGCTTCTGTTTAAAAGTGTGGGAAATCAGATAATGAAATTGTCGGAAATTAGATCTGAGCAAGAATAAAGGATAGTATTAAATTCCTTCTGTTTGTAAATAGTAAAGAATGTTGATCATCCAAAATTAAAAGAGATGTGAGTAGTTGTCCAGTAATAGCTGTATGAGTGACCCCTTTTCTAGTGGCATCAGTCACACCTATTGACAGTTTTAGTCAGGTTTTAGGATGCTATGTAATTGTCAGATCCGGATGCTACTTCCTGATTGCAAACAGATCTGCCAGGGTGCATCAGCTTCAAATATAGTACGTTTCTGTTGGTGCTGCGTGAATCAGAACTGTAGATACAGAAGACACTGTGCTGAGAGAGTGACCCACGGTGTTAGTCATTATTTGACAAATCAAGAGTGCGTTGGCATTATCAGCTTGTCAGTCCACACGCATACCACAGATTTAACCAGCGTGTATCTTGAATCCCAGTGCACACAGCAAATCACTCGTCCTACAGACCAACAAAGAGAAGGAAGCAAACAATGAGACCTGAAATTACTGTGGTGGTGGTCTCATAGGATAGGGAAGGGAGAGATGAAATGCCCAAAGGTATGTGTGAAGATGCTAGAAATGAACTGTGTTATGCAGAGGATCTGGAAGCGTTGTGTGGACTTGCAGTCATCAGGAATACTGTGCTGCAGGGATCTAAACGATGTATGGGAAACTTGGGCTATGGCAGTGATCACAGGGGAGGTGGGAAACATTCTGAGAACAGCAATTAACTCTGTTCATGACCCATGGAACACTGCATTTAACCGATACAAGCACCTTCTATAAAAGTCTCTCTGTGTGTTTTCCTCCACAAACATTCTTATCTTGCAAATTTAACATTTGTCTAACTTTGTTTAACCAGGTTTATTTTCTCTGGACTAAATGTTATGCTTGTTCCAAAAAAATAAAACCTTGTGGATCTCATGGGAACAGAGTCTTGAGAAGGGCCCTGAGTGTGGGGTCTCCTTCAGTGATCTATCTTTATTCTTTTATTAAGCAAACCTTACATTTTCCCCTACCTCAAATATTCAGGCTGTCCTAGGTGTACTCTTTAGCTGCTGATTTTAATCTCACTTGTAGAATATGACAAGGACTGAACTTAAGCTACCCAGAATATCAAGCATTGTTGAGCTCCACACCACATGCAAATGTAGTACAAGATGGGTTTTCCCCAAATGTCCCAGTGACTCAAGGTTTTCAAGGTGAAAAATGATATTTTTTAAATTTTTGAAAAGGAGCAAAGATCATTAATTGTGGAAATAATACCATCCAATAAATAATTATCTGTAAACATAGCACTAAGTATTTCAGTAGAATGCAACATCTCCAATTTGGAGAAGGACACACAGTACATGGCATGCTGAGCAACCTTATTACATTGAGGTGATGAAGAGACCAATTTTTTGTCCTGTCCAGAAGCAGCAATGATATTAACAGCAAACCTGATACCTCATCAACTTGCCTAGCACAAAATAAAAGGTTTCCCTAAGAAATCAAATCCTTCCCAGCAGGTTGTTAGTGCTACTAAAAAATTACTGAGGAAGCAATCCTGGATGTAGTTTATCTCAATACTGTGCCATAGAAATGGCACAATTTCTGAGCAAACAGAATCAGATCGTGGGTCATTTGGGTCTGATTGTATTAATGCTGCTATTTGTTGAGCTGCAGTAGATTTTGAAGCCCTGCAGGTTAGTTTCCTACTCACATAAACATCAATGACTTGAAAAAAATTTGTTTATAATACATACTTTTAGAAGATGCTTAGAAGCCCTGTTTTCTTGGACACAGATACAAAGTCCACGTTGGTTGCATTTCCCTGCAGCATTTGAAAGCAGCTTTTCTTTTCATCTCTGTTCTTCAGTCTCACAGTCAAAACACAGGGATTTTTACCTGATAAATCGTTTGGATGAAAGCTGGTGCCATGTGGCCTTAAAATATGAATAACAACAGTGACCCTTTCTTGCGTGCAGATATGGTACAGAGAGATCTTCAAAAGTCATCCCAGCAACTGTTGGATATTACAGCAATTCATTCATGCTGAATTTCATGTCACTACAATTACACTGTTAGTGGTATCCAACCTCACCTGAATGTGTACACAAGACTGAAGTTATGTCTTTGCTTTACCAAGGTAAGGCTTTGAGATAAGCAACAGCTGTATCTCAGGGTAAATTTAAAGGACTGTTCCTGTTCAGGATCACACCTGTTTATGTACCAGAGTTTGTGGAGCAATAGCCCTGGAGTGAAAGGATAGAGGGGGTGTTTGCTCAAATGAAAAATTGAGGAGTTAGTAAGACATGAAAAGGATTTGAAACAGGAGGGAGAGTGAGTGGAAAAAGGGTTCTATATTTTCTCAGGAACAGCAGAAAACAGGCATGAAGTATAGCAAAAGCAAGAAGCAGGTGAAAAGGGCATTAACCTAAATAACAGAAAGGAAATGAGAGTTGGAAGGAACAGATAGGACAATCAAATGTGCTTAGAGCATATAAGGTTTTATACTGTTAGTGTCTGCTGGGGACAAACTGGTGTTACATGAGTCAGTAGGAGTGTTTAATCTAAGTCTCTGCAGCAGTTACACATTTAATCAAAGAAGGGTCTTTTTGGACCTGAGGATCTGTATTTTGCTGGTCTTCTCACATACATAATCCAGTGTTTTATGATAAAGTCCCAAGCAAGGATAAGTTAGAAGACTGATAACTAAGGGG
The DNA here is from genome assembly GCA_013397845.1 of Melanocharis versteri. Classification (NCBI taxonomy): domain Eukaryota; kingdom Metazoa; phylum Chordata; class Aves; order Passeriformes; family Melanocharitidae; genus Melanocharis; species Melanocharis versteri. The sequence goes on from VZTG01009976.1 coordinate 224,769, forward strand.
GATTTTACAAAACCTGACAACACATTCTGCCTGACCTGCTCCTTGTTCCTCAGTACTAGTTTCATTGGCTCAGTCTGGATTACAGTTCACTTGCAAATATGAGGAAAGCAAGGACCCAAACATTCATGCAGCTCTCTGATAAAAAATACAGTGATAAAAATACAACATGCACACAAGGACCCTGGCAGACAAATGCAAGTTATTTCTGAAATATCATTATCAAGGGTAGATGGGTATAAATTGTCACTCCATGATTGCCCTGGCCACATTAACATTTCCATGTGAAAATGAGAAAGGAAAAGATAAGACACCTAAGTCTCCCTACCATTTTATTGAATTCTGTAGGTACAACACTTAGTACATAATATGCTAGAGAAGAGGGTGTGTAAACCTTTAAAACATCCAACCAAAGTTGTGCTCAAGTCATTAGCCTAACTTTTATAAATTGCACAAAGTTACTTCTTTAAGTCAAAATGCACAGCAGCTGTAAGGTTCATTTGCATGTATCCAGACTTGAACTGCTGTTCAGATTTGTGACTGAGAAGGAATTTCACCCCTGTTGAATTAGCACAGATCTCTGTCTCCTACCTCACTGTGGTTTGTTGCACAGTTCCATCAGCTAAGATCTCCTGGGCATATTTCACATGAAGAGCAGTTTTCTCTTGGAGCAGGCATCTCAGGCGTTAGAGACACCTGGACTGAGGATAAGAATAATTTATCTTCTAAAATATTTCACTCTTTTGTTTGGGTATTTTTTTCCAGCTGATCTGGAGCAGTAGAATGCTTTGGCAGATTTCCTACTACAAGGTGTGTATCACAGAGGTTCAGACAGAACTACAGCCACAGTCTGCTGGTACAGCTGGGCTGTCACTGGCCATTTCTGTGGCTAAAGGGGAAGGATGACCAAAGCTGAGGTGTGAGGACAGTGAGGCAGACACAATCAGTTTGTTCACTGAGCAGCAGCTGTGATCCAGTTTGTAGACATGGAAATTATGTGAGAACACTGCTGCGGCAGAAGAAAGGAAAGTGAATGCATGAGGCGCAGACCCTGATCTGCTGGCAGGGAATGAAGAGGGAGAATTCTCTACCAGAAACAAGCCCAATCACACTGATAAGGCAATAAGACTTTACCAGAGCCCCTTCCAGACATCGGTTTTAAAAGTAAAACGGAACAGCTGCCCTGGTTTTGGCTGGGATAGAGTTAATTTTCTCCCTAGTAGCTGGTACAGTGCTGTGTTTTGAATTTAGTGTGAGAATAATGTTGATTATACAATGATGTTGTGGTTGTTGCTAAGTACTGCTTACCGTAAGTGAAGAATTTTTCAGCTTCCCATGCTCTGCCAGGGAGCAGGTGCACAAGAAACTGGGAGGGAGCATGGCCAGGACAGCTGACCCAGCTGGCCAAAGAGGTATTCCATACCATAGAATGTCATGCTCAGCATATAAACTGGAAGAAGCTGGCCAGGATTCTGGTGGCTTCCAGGGCATTAGTCAGTGGGTGGTAAGCAAATGTACTTTGCATGACTGTTGGCTTGTTGATTTTTCTTATATTGACTTTTATTTCTCTCTCTCTTTCCGTTATCTCTGTTTTCATTACGATTACTACTAGTTGCAGTAATATTATGTTTTACTTTATGTCAATTATTGAATTGTTCTTTTCTCAACCCATGGATTTTACCTTTTTCCGGTCCGCCTCTCCATCCCTTTGCGGGGTGGATGGGGCAGTGAGTCTGGGTGGTACTAAGTTGCCAGCTGGTGTTCCACTGTATCAATATCATTTTTGGCACCCAACATGAAGCGCTGAGGGTTGAGATAATGACAGATCTGACCAGAGCATGTTAAAACAAATTTGTTATAAGCATTCACTGCATTGGTTTAACAGTCACCGGTCACAACATTGATTTATTTGCTCTCAGAGTCATTGCATTTGTTCTCAGGGCTGTATTATGCAGCACTTTACCTGCAGCATGTGTTCCCTGTCTTGGCTTTATCGCCTTTGAGGTCTGGGCTAAGGTTATCGTTTTACTGTACTTTGTAATGCTGGCTTGTGATATGCTAGAATTACTGGTTGTAAGGCTAATCTGGTGTGTGTACTCAGCATTGCTCACCTCTGTTCTTCGAGAGCCATCTGTTGGGAACTACCAATAATCACACCTTTTGTCTTTCCGCCTCCGAGAGACAACCTACGGAGGAGACATCCTTCCCCACCTTCCCCTTTTCTGCCAGGCTAATTGCAGTAGTGTTTGAGGCTTTTCAAAATTGTGAGTGTCCTTGGGATGTCGAAACCAGCATGGGGCTATTTCCAGGAAAGTTGAATGTGTTGGGAAGGAGCATCACATAAATGCTCATGTGCCTGAGTCTGGCCACTGCAGAACATCAAAACAACCAATAGGTGGCTCAGGTGGATCTGGCTTGGCAACATAAAGGTGANAGACCTGGCAGAGTGAATATATCACACTCTCACAAATCCACCATGGGCTTACTGGAGAACTGGAGACATATTCTGGGCCCCATACCACCACCCAAAAAACTATCCTGGGCCTTGAAAAGCATGTCTTGTGGGGACCTGGTAGGCCAGAAAAAACTGAGTCACACAATGGCACTCTTTTCCAAAACAACCTTGTAGACAACTGGGCCAAAAACGTAGTATTGGGTGGCTATAACACACCCTATTGCACATCAGCCTCCAGGAAAAATTCAGCAGTGCAATGAACTCTTAAAGACTGCATTGAGAGGAATGGATGGTGGAATCTTCAAACATTTAGCAAAAGCCACCTGGTTAGTCAGCACCAGGGAATCTGTCAGCCAAGCTGGCGCTGCTCAATCAAAACTTTTACATACTAGAGAATGGGGTAAATTTCCAGTAGCGCACATAAAAATATGCTGGGGGAAAGTCTGGGTTATTCCTGCCTCAGGCAAAGGCAAAAGCCATCCATGGGATTGCTTTTGCTCAAGGACTTGGGTGCACTTGATGGGTAATGTGGAAGGATGGGGAAGTCTGGTGTGTGCCTCAAGAGGATTTGATTTTGTGGGGGAATTACAATTCATTAAACTGTTTGATGTAATTGCTGTATAAGACTGTGTGTTATCTCTTATATGGTGGTGATATGCTCATCAGTGCACTGGACACTTTGCAGCACCTGTCTCCACTAAGCCCCAATTTGGGGATCTGAACCCAACTCCCTTTTGATTACCACATTAATAAAGAATGAACTTCGACAAATATGGACAAGTGCAATGGTGATGTAATCAGAACTGGCTTCACCATGCAACAGTCCCACAACACACACCGTCTTCTCTGCCCTGAAAGACTGTGATGGCAAATTAAGTTCAAGGTCATGGACAAAATGAACTCAACTGGCATTTTATAGAGATGGACTTAGGGAATGATATCCATGTGTATACACCAAAAGACAGGAAGGGTGATGGGATATTTGAAAGTGTGGGAGCTGGCATGATGTAAACGATATAGAATAAGGGGTGGATACTGTGCTGGCTTAAAATGGGAACACGGGCCTTCTCCACCTTGGCTGAGGGCAGCAATGGCAGCAGGGCTTTTCAGCTGCTGATGTTCAGCCATGGGATAAATAGATGTGCTGGCTGTAACAAAGCAGTTAATTATGATTTTGTGATTTTGTTTTAAATGGCATCTCCTGATACAAAACGTGGCCATACCTCAAGTCCTGCGTCCAGTTCTGGGCCCGTCACTACAAAAAAGATTTTGAGGTGCTGGAGCAAGTCCAGAGAAGGGCAACGGAGCTGGCGAAGGGTCTGGAGCACAAGCCTGATGAGGAGCAGCTGAGGGAGCTGGGGTTTAGCCTGGAGAAGAGAAAGCTCAGGGGGCACCTCATATCACTCTCTTGGTCTCTTCTCCCCAGCAACAAGTGACAGGACAAGGGGACATAGTCTTAAGCTGTGCCAGAGGTGGTTCGGATTGGACATTAGGAGGAATTTCTTCGACTGAAAGGATGATTAGACACTGGAATAGGCCAGGGAGGTGGTGGAGTCACGGTTCCTGGAGGTGTTTAAGGAAAAGACTGGACGTGGCACTCAGTGCCATGGTGCATTTGACAAGGTGGTGATCAGTCATAGGCTGGTCTCTGTGATCTCAGAGGTATCTGCCAACCTGACTGATCGTGTGATTCGGTGTGGAGCTTTCTGTATCTACCCACCCTGTGATTCCGGAGCACACAAGGAGACGGAGCGCCTGTCCGAGGAGCCCGAGCAGCGCGGACGGGCCGGCGGCAGCGCCGGAGCCCCGGCTGCCACCACCAAGATGGCGGCGCGGCGCGGCCGCCGCCCCGCCCCGCGGCTGCTGCCCTCCCNNGAGCCCCCCGCCGGAACTTCGCGTGTGTCTGTGTGGGAGTGAGGGGTGGGGAGGCTTCTGCCGGGTTTGTTCCGTCCTGCTGGTAAGTTACGGCATTTGGTCCCGGGCTTCTCCTTTGAGACATTTCCTGCTGTGTTTGGGTGAAGGCAGGAGGTCCGCGCACGCCGCTGGGAGCCGGGTGCTCTGTGGTAGGAGGGTTGAGGGTTAAACGCGGGGAAGTTGGGCTGGGGTCAGGGTAAGATGTGCTGTGGGCTTTTAAAGCGCTGTCCCTACGTAACCAGTCCTGCAAGGGCACTGTCCTGTGGAAGATGAAGAGCTGAGGCAATCTTCTGTAAGTCCGGGCAAATCCAACCCGCCATAAGGTACCGTTTCCAGAATGGATGTGGGTGCACATTTCTGTCGCTGTTGCTGTTCTTTTTTGTACCACAGAGAAAGCAGTGTATCAGTCACTCTCCCTTATATAGAGTAGCAGTTGGGCACATGATTTTCTCTATTACATGAGGCAGCTCCTTCGCTACTCCAGCATCATTTTAACATGTGAATGTACAGCAGAAACAGAGGCAGCTTTGTTTGCAATCTCTGATTGCTCTCATGCATGCTTTCCATTGTGAGTAAGGGGCCCCTCGTGTTCCTGTCGTCTGTTACAACTGTAAGTGAAGAAATGAGATGTCTGTGTTACAGAGGGGTGAGTTACGAAATTTTTGGAGACAAGGCATCCCTTCTGTAACCATCCGTTCTGTCTGTTAACTCACTGAGACCAGAAGAGATTTTCTGGGAGAGGGTTACAGTAGTACAGGGATGGGACTGGAATGGCTCAGCTCCAGTTTCACAGGATGCTGAAGGAAGAGGACATCAGCCCTTTTTAATCCACAGTCTGCTCCGTGGTTCACCTCCTGGCACTCCTGCTGTTGGACTGTTTCTGACACTCATTTCTCCTTCCAGCTGCACCTCTTGGAGTGCAGGCTGCTTTGGCCAAGGTGCTTGGATGATACTCTGCTGGTAAAATCTGGGCTCACTGGTGTGTAGCCAGGCAAAGCTGACCCCTCTGGGGGTTGGGCTGAAGCTTCACCTGCTCCTTGTTGTCCCTTATCTGACTGGAAGTTCTTCAGGTGTAGATGCAGCTACTCCTTGTTTCTGTTCTTGAGCATCTTTGCCTCAGGTTTTGCTGTACAAACCAGTGCATCGGGTGGGAAGGTTTTCCAGGTTTGATTTATTTGGAACAACAGAGAAGCTCAGGTAATATCACTGACGCAGTGACCTGTGCTCAGTGTGTACTTCTGATCTCAAGACCATAGAACACCTGCATGCCTCCTGTACAGCTCATTCCTGGCTGTCTCTTTGCAGACATTGTGACTTGCAGGCATCTGAGACCTGACTTTCAGAAGCTCTGGGTGTCCACGTTCCTACTGATAGAGGTGTCTATACTGCCTCAACCTGAGCATTCAAAACCATTAATAATTTAGAAAATGCAGGCCTTTTATTTCTTACTTTTATATTTAGTCTTTCTGATTGTAAAATGAGGATAAAACGTTTTGCTTCCTACTTTGCAGAGCATGTTTCTATTCTGCTTGTAAAAAGATAAACTCTTATAAAAACTTTTTGCAATATACAGATTAGCACCATGCTGAATTACTTGTCTTTCAGAGACGCTAGTGGCATTTACCATAGTAAATTCTGTGGTAGTGAAGGAAATGAAGCTATTCTCATCTTACTGGCCTGCTTGTATTAGCAATATTTGTGCTGATGTAACATTGCCAATATAGGTGTACTGTTATGTGGTACTCAAAAGCAGACAGGCCTTATCACTTTTTTTGTCTATGCGTTCTTCAGACACTATTTTTTGCTCTGAAATTTTAGATTAAAAATTATGTATGTAGTGTTTGAAGGGGAAGCCCCACACCTTTCTGCTGGTTTTGAAACTGAGTAGCCCTGAAGACAAATCTTTCTCTGAAAGGATATGTAATGCTGATTGACTCAAGCCTGGTTGTCATAAAACTTAACACTTTCTTTCTTTCTATAGGCACCAAATCTGGGTGTTTGAGAATACAGCCAAGAGCGTATGTGCTAGAAATGTTTGTTAAGGTGGCTTCCAGTTTCCATGAGCATTCAGTTCAGAAACCAGTTGGGCCACTCAGTCCTCCTCAGTAGAGGTGCAGTTCCTAAAGATGGATGTGGTGGAAAGCAACAAGACAGTAGTGGTTCTGAGACCATCCTGCTCCTTAGTCTCAGTGCTTTCCCTGTGCCTCAGAATCATGAAATCCTGGAAGACGTTTTCTTCTGGCAGTTAAAATTGGAACTTTAGTCCATTTATTTCTAACCCTACCACACTTAGGTAAGTGGCATAGCTGTTAGCAGGTGGATTTTTAAAATCAGAGGCGAATCTCTAGTAGCTGTGTGACTTGGGTAAATAGCTCATTAGCTTTCACAAACTTTCCTGGAAGATTTTGTGCTGTTCTTTGGGGGCTGTTGTCATTGGTGAGTTATTTCTAACCTTTTCTTGACTTTTTTTGGGTATTGCAAGTGAAAAACGAGACCTCTGGTGAGAAGTGGGTATTATGCAACCTCATCAGGAGAGCTGTACTGGGAGACTGGGTGCAGGTGGCATCCATGTGGGGGTTTGGAATTGTTGGTTTAAAGCAAAATTATCAGTAGACATCTGCAGCCCAAAACTACGTATAAGGGAGCGTGGATGCAGATTCAGACAGCTGGATTAGTCTCAGTATAATTAATTATACAAGGGAATTAATGTATCCTACTGCATTTTCCTAATCTGCTGGATTAGTTGCTCTGTAAACAGTCATACAGGGTTCTAAATGCTGCCTACCAAAGTCATGGAGGTTGAATTGAAGACTTACTGTTTTGTGGTGAATTTTTGTATCACCTGAACCTGTTGTTTAAGAGGCAAATAGAGGAGAGTTGATGTAGCCTCATACGTGGTTTATATTTTAATGCAAATTTATGATTTATACAAATTACAGTTTGTTTAGAATTCCCTGCAATATTGTTGCTTTTCTGCAGTGTCGGGGATGTACCACGCGTGTCTCACTGATACTTTCCACTGTGAATCGCAGTGTGATGACTTGGTGTAAGGCTCAAGGAAGTGGTTTTTAACTTGTGTTCTACTTCATGCCTTCAAGCTCATTGCTACAGATGGCAGATGCCTGCCTTATTTTTAGCTATTTGAGGACAAAATAGAAAAATCCTAGTGACTCCCCATGATTTGTCATCATGGCTGATCTCCATTAAATTAAACATAGGGATTGGCAGAGGAACAAAACCAGCAGGAAAGCTGCTTCTGTTTGTTTTAAAAAAAGCTTGTCTAAAGCGCTAAAATAATACTGTAAAAAATATTCACTACTACATACAGAGACCCTTGGGAGGAGAAGTACTTGCTGAACAGTTTATCCTGTTTTGGATAAGGAAACTGAGGTCTGTATTGGTAAAACAAGTTCCCTGGAAGTCAGTTGAAGAGGAAAGATTAAAAAGCGAAAGACATCCTGGCCTGTGCTCAGGCCATTAGACTGCGGGTTTGTGTTCAAGGTTGGGAGGAGAAAGCATATTTTGGTGGCTTGCTTGATGGAAAATTTTAAGATGGGCTCTTAAAGCATGAGCGTCTTCTATTTTCTTTTTTCTTCTTTTTCCCCCCTCAGTAGTGATCTGTTTTGTTGTGTATTTGCCTTGATACATTGGAAAAAAAAAATTCAGTGGCCATACCTAAAATTCCCCACCTTTCCCAGTTGCTGCACATGGCATGGTATAATGGAGGGTGATCTGTAGCTGTGTTCTAGCAGAGCTGTGGCTGTGCGTAATGTTTACTGAAGAGCTCTGGTGCAAGATGTACTTAGGAGTGAGTGCATGCTGATAAATTGTATTAACGGCCAGCTTTGATAGCTTTGCCTGTGTTGTGTCTGCTGAAACACTGCCCTTGTGATTCACTTCCCAACCAGCGTCCCCTTCTAAACAGAACTTCATTTCTATCAATAATGTGGAGTTGGAGTTAAAACTTCTGTATTGTTACATGCTCAGAAAACTGTACATCTGGCTCAGTAATTCCCTCCAGCTCTTTAGTTTGGGCCTCTCACTCTGGTTGAGGCTGGGCTTGCTGTCCCTTTCCCCACACAATTCAGAAGCATGGGAACTCTAGGACCAAAATGGGCTGTGACCCAACTGGTCAGGCCTGCATTTCTTTCTGCTGCTGTAAAAGCTCAACTTTGCAATTCTGTCTTGTTCTCACACGAGAACAAGCCAATGCTTTCTTTTTTCCCAGATCCAGTATTTGGCTGTGAGTGTTGCTGTATACATCAGAAGAAGCCAAAGAAAATGTTAATGTCTTGCTAGCTGTGTAGTACTTATTGGCTTGGTGAGGAATGTTACTGGCCACTTGGAGCTGCTGAGCCTTGAGGGTCTTGTGTTGTGGGTTTGTTTTGGTTTTTTTCACTTTCTTTTGCAATATAAATTCCCCTCTCTTCATTCATAAAATTATTACAGTCATTCATTAAAGTCTTCCTAAGCTGTTTGCTTTGACCTGCTGCAGCAGTTAGTTGCACAAGGTAATTATATGGTAATATAAGGTAATAATGTTTTATTACACCAGGAATTGTGGCTTTGTTCTTGTACTCAGCAGAGGTTTGTTTAGAGCGCTTAGTGTGTGTCTCAACTTTCCTCCGATTCACAAAAACCTGAACTTGCCTGTATTCTGAAGCGGACACTATTGCCTGCATACCTCTGGAAATTTCTTCCTGCACCCCCTAAAGTAAGGTCTTTGAGGGGATTTTTAGGGAATGTATAGAATTTATCTGTTTTTAAAAATAGCTTTGTCAGTATCTTGGATAGTTTTGTTTGTCTAGAGTATTAAGAACGTAAATCTATGTCCTATCCTTAAGCATGTCTGCAAAATGAGCCGACTGAGCTTACTGCACTTTAACTTTGAGAGGCTTTTCCTGAAAAACTTTTCTTTCCTGTTCCTATTTTTGTATGTGGGTATTTGAAGTACTGTGGCAACTACAAATGGCAGGCGCTGCCTTCCCCTTGTGTGTAGCTAAAACTCTTATTTTTCCTACGTACCTTTCTGCTTAGCTCTAGTCTCCCCTGCTGAAAACACTTGAAATAAGTCATGCAGTATATATGCCGCTTGTTGATTCTTGCCTTATTCTTGCTGCATTGACCCTTTGGTTTTGGCATCTGTGTAGAGGACTGAGAGATGGAGCCTCTTCAGCTAGAGTTGTGCTGTGTCAGAAAAGCCTACACTGACCTGATCTTGATGAGTTGGTTTTGGTTTTACAGAGGAGGTTCTTGGTTCTTAGTCACTGAGCAAAAATTAGTCTTGCTGGTGCACCACCTGACAGTGGTGATTCCCCACTCAGCTCTCCTGTTTGATGGAGTCTGGGCTGCACTTTAGGGGGGTTTCTGTCTCTCTCTGTGCCAAATCCCCCTCTTAATCCATCGCTTGGTATGGCATGAGGACTTGGGAAATGTGCTGACTTGGAGACCTCCCTCCTAACCGGTTTTGCCTCCCAGCTCTGGGCCAGGTGGCGGGTGTGTGCCTTTGGATCCAGCCAGAGTTGAAAGGTTGTGTTGACTTAGCACTGGGGCAGCTCTGTGCAGGCCAAATATTTAGCTTTCCATCTGATAACCTGTCAGTTGTTTCCTCCCTCGCAACAACCAAATGCTTATTTTGTTCCCAGACCGAGTTAGGGCTTTCACAGAAGTTTTGCATCTTTTTGGCTTTTGGTGTGACAGATGTGAGGGTGCTGGCAAGGTGGCCTTGTGACCAAGGCTTGGGTGCAGCCATTGCTGTTCCTTGGCTTTCTGGTGATTTTTTTTTCTTTTTGATGTTATGTTGGGTGAATCGATTACTAGCTTTGTGTCTGTTTTTCCAGCTGTCATAATGGGGGTTTGTTTTTGTTTTGGTTGGTTTCTGTTTTAATTTAAATAAATAAATAAAAGGTTCACACTAAAAGGAAGTAAAAATAACCTATGGTAACTAGGACTCTCAAAGTTCAGAAGAAAACTTGTCTGATAATTTACAAAGATATTAGGATTGCTGGACAAATGCAAGTTTAGGGTTAGGCTGACCAGCTGCAGTGAGTTGAATTGAGGACATTAGCAACCAAGAAAGCATTTTCAGTTTCAGAAACGAATCGTGCTTTGTGTCAGTGCTCTGCAGCCGTGTCGTGGGGGTGGCTGGCTGCGCTTCCCTGCGAGGGAGCACTGCACACGTGGCAGGTGTGTTTCCATAAAGCACAGACACCCTGAATGGAAAGTCTTGCTGGGAGTGTCTGTGTTGCTGAGGAGGAGGCAGGCAGAATCCCTCACCACAGAGGCCATGTGTTGCTTCACCCCCAGCCGTCACATGCTTCCTCGGCAGGAAGCTTTAATCGAGACGGGGAGTTGCAGTGGGAGACCTGTGGTCTTCTTGAGTCGCACTGCTGCATGTGAGGACGGTCACGTTTCCCTTTCTGCTCTTGCGAGTAACTGGTTGTAGGACTTGTGGAGCCAAGGAAAGCCACTTGAATGTTCTCCAGCCTCAGAGAGTTCTCATGTCTCAGTACAGCCACCGAGCTTCCCGAGAGGGCTGGAGAGGCTCGGAGTTTTCTCCAATTAAAAAGCATTAACGCCATCGAAATAACTGACTGAGCCTTGTAGCGTTTCCAGCAAAGAGATGGGGAACCAGGCACACTTTCCATTCTGATGAGTCACTGACTCTCTCCTGATTTGCCTCTCGCAAGAGCCCTTTGGGCAGCTGCTGATGCAGGAACATGATTCTGGGTGATGGTCCTTGGGGAGCAGGACAGGGCTGCACACTGCTTCACCTCTGAATTGGTGAATAATTTGTCTGCGTAGCTTGTTATCAGTAAAGTCTTGCACACAGCTGTGTTTCTTGCCTGCCTTGGTCCTGTCTCATCAGGATAGCAGGGGCAGGAGGGGTATCATTGCACAGAAAAAAAATGACCAAGTGCTTTCTGTAGTCCTAAAAGCTGGAACTGGAAATCAGAGCATCTGATGCTTTCTGTGTCTGGATTTTATTATAACTGTGTCACAAACAAAGGCATTGCCTCTGTCCTGAAGCATGGTCTCTCCTAGGACCCAAGAGCTGTCCATATCCACATCCATTCCCTGTACGTGGGCAGGACCACTGTCTGCTGTTCTGTAGCTGGTCTCCAGATCTTGCCTGTGTGTTTTTATGATGCCCACATCTGCCTCAGAGAGGAGATCTTGAAGGCTAGGTAGTATCGGTTCTGAGGATTTGAGGATGAAGGGACTACAAGTATCTGACTTATTTTTTGAGGGAAATCGTAGGTGAACTGGAGAGAACAGTGAGGAATCACATTAATGGACTGAAGAGTCTTGTCAGGAAAAGCTTTTATGTCTCATTACTCACTTTTTCTGCATGACTCTATAAAATAAGATCACTGATGGGGTGGGGAATGGAAACAGAGAAGGGAGCAGGGTGGACTCTTGATTAATACTTAATATGACTTGAAATATTATCTGTTGGACTAAGGGGTTTATGGACACCTTTTTTCCTTGTTCACATATTTTTCAAAGTAGAATCATGCCTTTGTTTATTAATTGAAAGCTATAAAAAGGCTTTCCCGCATGTCTTTCTCCTCAAAAAGGAGGGCTGTTGATTGGTTCAAGGCCAAAAAAAGCAGACTTAGTCAATCTGATCTGTAATCTCACTGCTTTGTTTAGGTTTATCTGTGGAGCTTCAGTTTTGTGTGGCTAGTTTTACAAAATAAAAGCAAACAAAGGAGGAATGGTTCTTAGGCAGATTTTGCTCCAAGAAACGCCTACCTAATTTGATCTAACTCCAGTAAAGTAAAGTTATTTAAAGCTTGGCTTGAGGAACTGCCCAGTCTATATGTTCATGAATCACTGTGAAAGGGCTTATTCAAGTGCATTTAAAATACGTGCACTGACGTTAAGGATGGCTTCTTTCCATGGGCAGTTGTTTTTACTGGTAGAAACCTGCATTTTACTGGTTTGCAAAGCCAGGGGCTGGAATTGCGATTACTTCGTGTCCAAGTGTCTGTATTGGCGAGCGTGTGAGGCATACTAATGGGGTGATACTAATGAGACCTGTTAAATTATTTACATGAATTATTGAATGTGGTATAAAATACCTTCCACTGTTAATAGCGCTAATTAGACCACCAACATATTGCATCCATTATCATAAATATCCTGTAGGTCCAATCAGACCAAATGTTTCAGCTACCACAGGCCCTGTGGTAACTAATTGGCTTAAAATGGCTTTCAAGTTCGTTCTTTTCTAGGGGTTTTTCCTCATTTTTTTCCTTCACTTTAGGTGCTTATCAAAAGTTCCTGAATGCCTTAAGTGAATTCTGCATTGTTTGTTGCTGCCTCTGCTCATCTTACACATGCAGGAGAATTTTTTTGTTTATATTTAATTCCTGAAATATAAATATTCCCAAATAAAACTCTAGAACATCCTAGGGAAAATTGTCTGAAAGCTTTAAAGTCTTGATTGGAAAGGTAAGGAAGGGTTCAATCTCTGTTGTTATTGGAGATATGAGAGTTTTAATGTCTGCCAAAACACATTATTTACCTCAAAACCAAAATTCTCCAATGTCTGCTTGCCTTTCATGCATTTTCACATCTCCTTTTTCTTTTTTTTTTTTTTTCCTCTCTCCAAGATCTCTGTATTTTGGTGTGGTTTTTTTGGGTTTGGTTTGGTTTTTCCAAGTGACTTTTGTGCATTCATCTTTTGAAACATCTTGATTTTTGTTGAAAGTTTGAGAATTGTTATCCTGGTTTCAACCACAACAGTTGTTTATTGGAGTAGAGATGAAGGATGGGAAATTTTAATACAAAGGGCAATTCTTTGACGGAATTTTTTAGAGAACTTGAGTACTTTTAGAGAAGTACTCCTGCATACTGTGTTCATGGTGACAGTCCTGTGACTCACCGAGAAAACTTCTGGCATTTCTGCCAGCTGTGATTTCTCAGGATTTTAAAGGAGGTGATGACTGAATTATAAATAGACCATAGGTTCCATCTGTATATTTCAAAGCTACATCTAGAGTTTCTCAGAAGATGGGTGTGCTTTTTTGGCCCCTGGGTTGGTTCTGGCCATGATATTTTTCCAAAAGGGCAGCTGATTTAAACTCCAGGCACACAGACACACCAAAGTCCTTGTAGTGAGATGCTCACTTGGTGTCTTGTTCCTGTACAGCACACGTGCACTCCAGTTCAATCCTTCGCTCCCTTATGTCTGCTATGTGTTTCCATTGGAAACTTTCCTGACTGCCAAAATCCTTGCAGTGTCATGTGGGAGACCGGTGAAATGGAAGAAAAATTGTATGGGAAGTGATAAAGTCTGTGCAAAGAGCTCCACGACTGTTTCTGATATTCTGAGTTGCCCAGCCTCTTTATACTAGTTCGGTTGAAGGAACCGATAGATTTAAGTGTGTCGTTAAAAATAGATAGATAAATAAGTGTGTACTGGTTTACTTCTGAATTATTTTTCTTTTGAGGGCTGATTTATGTGGTTGCCCATACGTGCATTTGAAGTACATGCATACACGTGTGTTTTGCTGCGCTTCTCTGCTAACTAAACCCACTTTTAAATGGATGTATTACCTTGGTGTCAGTTAGGCATTCTTAGCACAGAAGGGAGCTGGACCACGCAGTTTTCTTCATGGACACCAGTCTGTCTGTTCAGGGCTCTGCCAGAAGGTGTCCAAATTACCTACCAGCATCAGAGCCTGGCAAGTAACGTGCTGAGTGGCTAAAAAGAGCTGTGAAGCTCTAGTAGCTCCACCACAACGTGGAGAGGGCTCTTCCCAGGCTTGCTTTTGAAATAAAGCACACGTTTGTGTCATCACCAGCTCTGGAGGTGCTCAGTGGTGCTTTCCAGCCAGCAATTAGTACTGTCAGTCATTGGTGGCTAATGTAAGCAGCCCCTTTTTAGAGACGCAGTGTCAGTGGTGTTCATTCTGGGTGTGCAAGCAGGCACTGACCTGCTGCCACTGAAGTGGCACAGTGTTGTAGAGTGGCGATGGCTGTCCCACAGGGCTCTGAGTGTATGAGAGTGACTTCATTCTGCATGAATTTGCTTGGCTGGAGTGTGAACTGAGTGACCAGCAGTTTAAAGCTTAAGTGATGTTTCTGCCTCCTTTGCAGATTTGGGAAGGCTTTTGGATCGTTGTCTGGGTGTCGGGGCACAGCCTGCTGGAGGCACTGGAAGTGGACTGGTTCCTGGTCATGCCCGGTGGAAGGAGGGGACCCAGCCGGCAGCAGCTAAGCCGTTCAGCTTTGCCGTCTCTCCAGACTCTGGTTGGTGGGAGCTGCGGAAACGGTACTGGTTTGAGAAACAGGTGAGGACAAGGCGGGGTTGTTGAGACACCTGTGGCTGGGACAGCACTGAGAGCAAGGAGCCTTAATCCACCCTGAACCCTGCATGAGGGTGTGGCTTTGTGGTGAAAGTGAGGGACTGGGAGAGGGGAACCTTGAGCCCTCCACTGTGGCATTAGGAGATGGCTCATCCAAGAGGGAACAAGTCCTGCATGACAAACCTCTTCCAGCTTCTCTTCTCAGCTCTGCTGTGGTACATGCTTCCCTCTGCAGCCCTTCTTTTGACTTCATGCATTAAAACCGGCCCCATGGAGGGGATTGTAGAAGTGGTCTCAGCCCCCCTTCGCCACTCACTGTGGTCACAACAGCCAGGGGTGGAAATCACACAATGCTCCATTTGTCTTTCCTG
The DNA here is from genome assembly GCA_013397845.1 of Melanocharis versteri. Classification (NCBI taxonomy): domain Eukaryota; kingdom Metazoa; phylum Chordata; class Aves; order Passeriformes; family Melanocharitidae; genus Melanocharis; species Melanocharis versteri. The sequence continues at coordinate 239,825 of VZTG01009976.1, forward strand.
CAGCAGTTCCCAGAGCAGTGAGTCCTAGCAAATGATGAGTCCTTGTCTTGCTCACTTGTCTTCACTGCCCTGGGGAATTAGTGTGACACATCAGAGCACAGCTGTGACTCCTCCTACGTAATAGAAAGGCAGGGCAGGAGGATGCCCATGTTCTGTTTTAGACCTGCTAGTTGCAGGTGAAACTAATTCTCATAGTTGGTAAAGATGACCTGCATTTTCTGGGGAAGTTGGGGGCTGAAACAGGAACACACAGTGACATTGAGATTACCACATTTGGTATGAAAACAGAAAGGGCCCAGCATTACTTCTTTCCATAGAAAAGTTGGCAGACTAGAGAAGCTATTTGCTGCATGCTGGGGCCCTGGTATAGGTTTATTCCTACAGAGTAGAGCAATCCAAGCCATTTAGCTTTGGCCTTTACAGACTTCTCTGTCTGAGGCAGAGGGACAGATAGCCCAGTTTGAGGTTCTTGAGGAGCAAGTGACTGTCGAGACTGTGGAGTCAGGGCCCCAGGATCCTGGGAGAACGTTGCTTATCTGGTTTCAGTCAGACACAACATAGTTCCTCCACCAGTTCAGCATGCCAGAGTTTTTAATTGTCCTAGCCTCTTCTGAAAGCTAGGAAAGAAGGAAGTGTGAGAACACTTGAGAGGTTAGCCTCTAGGAAGTGTCTGAACTACTCCATTCCATTTTTAGTTACTCCTCTTTCAAAAAGAGGAACTTTGAACAGAAAGACAATGGCCATGCTGGAGAAGGAGGCCGGGTCCTACTTTAATGTCCTGGTAATGGGTAGAAAGAGCCAATATCAAGTGTTCGGTGTAGCACAGAGTCCTGAATGATTTTTGCTCTGTATCTCTGCTCCTCGATCTGCAAGTTTACTGAAATATTACTGGGCATGTCACAGCACTTCTGACAGATCAAGCTGTTGTCCAGAGAAAATTCTGGATAAGGGTTTTATCTGAGCTAAGATGATGGAGCTCACCACCAGCCTCATGTCAGAAATACGAATGCAAGACTGCTGTCACCTCTCCCCTAGTAATGCCCACTCTCATACTTACAACCTCAAGCACTCTATCCTGGAAAATGTCAGAGATGATATAGAATGTTTACCAAGTAAGTGGTATCCATCTGCTTCAGGAATGGTAGTGCCATCAGCCTCTCGGCACCTCCGATCACAGCGCTGATTACTCCAGAGCCTGTGCGTCACTGCCGGATCCCTGAACTGCCATTGGATGGGAGCCTTCTCTTCGAATTCCTGTTCTTCATCTACCTTCTAGTAGCCCTCTTCATTCAGTACATCAACATCTACAAGACCGTCTGGTGGTACCCATACAATCACCCTGCTTCCTGCACCTCACTGGTGAGTTCCCCAGCAAGTGCCATCGCTTGGGCTTTTTCATTACACGGCTTCTTTTCACACTTCTTCAGTCCAGGAATCACCAAGCATTTGACATTAAGGGAGTGAATGAGAGTTCACATGCACCCCCATCAGTCAGGGCCATGTCATCCCCCATTTTACAGGGGAGAAAATACGTGGCAGGTGGGAAAGAGGAGTCAGCAGGACCCCTTTAGGGGAAATTTCTTGCAGTTATTTGCATGGTCTAGCTAGCCCCTAGGGTTTGACACAGAGTTGAGATGCCAGGAGCTGTCTCCTGCTGTGAGTGCCCCTTGCCAGTCGAAACAACAGAGCCTGAGAGAAGGAAGATGTGCAGATTTTCGTTAGGATCCCACAGCAGGTCAGCAGCAGAGTTGGGGAGGGAGTCAGATCCTCAGCTTACATAAAGCTCTCAACCTCCTCTGTTTCAGTGTTCTTGCTGTCCCAATAAGCTGCCTGTGAGCCAGCGAGCCTCACGTGAGCAAAGCCAGCCTGTGCAGCTGGAACCGTGTCCCTGAGGCTGCTTGGAAGCACGAGGTGGTCCCTCAGTTACCTGTGCCGGCAGGTGGTGCTGGTGCTCCAGTCACCAGCCTCCTGCTCGGCTCTGCCGTGCTGGACGCAGCTGGCTTAGAAGTAAAAGCATTCTGTTTGAGGCTCCCTACCCAGCAGGATTGAACAGTCATTTGGTTATTCCCATCACAACTCAAGCGTTCTTTTTTACCCAGTATGTCCTTGAAGTACCAAACAGCAGCAGTATTCAGAGTCTGCTAACTCTTCTGGCCAGAATATATTTGATGGCTTCACTGAAAAGCTGTAAGAGCTGTATCTAACTTGATGCAGCCAGAGAACTTCTTCATGGCCAATGAAGATGAGGTTTCTCAGGTCAACTTGGTTTCATCAGGAAGCACTGGTTGCTACAGACCATTTTTGAGACCAAGAGGGAAAGTGAGTTGGGGTGCTCACTCTGAACTCCCTTTTGGCTGCCCTTCGTCTGGTTGCTCAGGGGCTTTTCCGTGGAGAACCTGCAACCTGTTCTCCATAGTAGGATTCTGGTTCTAGATGTCCCTTTGACCCCAAAAATACCTGCCTGAAGGGTGGGTTTGTTATGTTTTCTGTGGAAAGCTCTCCATGGGAAAGAATCTCCCTGTGGAGGAGATCTTGTTTCTGGAAACATTCCTGTGTTACTAATGTTTATCGCTTTTCCCTCATCCCTAATAGAGAGATTTGGGGAATGCTTACGTGAGGTCCTGACAGTCCTAATGTACTCTCCAGCAGCCAGCTTTCTAGTCCCACCCCATCCGGGTAGTTTCAGAGTCCCTTTTCCTGGTGAAGACCTTTTTTCTTTCCTCCTTCAGAATTTTCACCTCATTGACTACCACCTGGCGGCGTTCATCACAGTGATGCTGGCACGGAGGCTGGTGTGGGCCCTTATCTCGGAGGTAACATTCCCACTGTTCCCTCTCCTGCCTGTAGAACTTGCTGCAGAACATGGTCATCCATGGCCTAAGAAAATTCTGCAGGTTGGAGTGTTTCTTCCCTCAGAAAAGTCTGGGAGTGAAAGACTAAGATTTTGAGGAAGCCCTTCTGCCTTGGAGTTTTCTCCTTGACACCAGTCATGTCCTGCAGTATTGGGTAGCTCTGTTGGCTCTGCATCTAGGAGGAGATTAAATGGTCCCACTTGCTAATTTATCTCTGCAGGTACAATACTGTACCCCACTATCTAGTGCTAGAGAAGTGGCCGAGAGAACTGCAAGTCAGGTAGCAAAAACGCAGATAGGGAGGTTGGCCAAGCCAAGAAGAATGAACAGGAGATCAGAAGGGGAAAGGTCAGGAGGAGGATGTCTGACTACCCTGAAGTGAAATAGGAATACTGGTAGAACAGCTTTTCCAGTCCTGGTTACTCAATAACTCAGTCTCTGGTCATGTCACCACAGATTTTGAGACCTTCCTTCTCTGTGTTTGTGGGAACAGAACCAGGCCAAGTAGGTCTCTGTAAAAGGTCATTTTGAGGAAAATAGAAGTTTTGTCCACTGAAATGGTTAATACAACTCTAGGCTAAGCAACTAAGCAGTGTTTAAAAATAAGTAAATTAAATAAAGGAACAGTTATGTCCTGTTGAATAGATGAATGGAGAAGGTGGGAACTCTGAAGGTCTCTTTTCATCTGATTCCTTCCATTTTCATTTATGTTCACATCCTCCGTAAAACTTCCCATAGACCGAAATTTCTGCATTGAAATCCTCCATGCAGGTTCTTGTGCATCTCATGTATTGGCTATAACCCTTAAGAATCTTTTCATAGTTCAGTTTCCTTCTCTCCTCTGGAGATTGGATCAGGCTTTCTTGCTGTGGTGCCTCCTCACTAGACTGCAGCCTACATATCCAATAGAGCTAAATTATGGAAATCTGGGTTTGGGATTGCCAAGGTGCACATCTTCTCTTCCCTCAGCTGGAAACTGTGACCTTTCAGGATGCTGAGACCTGATCCTTCTAAAGAAAAGAGAGAGAGGAAGTGGGTTTCAGGCTATCCTGGACTATCATCAGAGCAATAAGGGACTTGAGCAAAAATATTTTTCTACTTTGCAGCTCTGAATTTTTCTTCAAAGGCCCTATTTTTGTCATGCCCCACGACTTGTGATTATTTGAATCTTTTAGACCCAGTCAATCATTAATAAAATCAAAGGCATTTACCTGTGTAAGAGAATCAGTTTCCTGCTTCTGAGAGGAAGAGGGCAGGTATCCCTCTTCTAGTACCTCCCGGCACCCCTCTCCCTGCTCCTAATCCACAGGCATCCCTTGTGCTCATCTTCTAGCACTAGTTGTTACAGGACTGCTGAGTGTTTCCTCTCCATTTGCAGGCCTCTCAGGTGGCTGCAACATCAGTGATTCACTACATGGTGCGCCTGGTGTTGCTCACCCTCTGTGGGTGGGTGCTCTGCTGGACTCTGGTCAACCTCTTCCGCAGCCATTCTGTTCTCAACCTTCTCTTCCTGGGCTACCCGTGAGTGACACCACCTTGTACCTTCTGGGCAGGGGGGGCACAGCTGCCTGGGGGTCCCGTGAGCCACCATGGGAAGCAGAGCTGTTGGCTATAATGTCTCCTCGATTTAGGATTAAAAAGGAAGCAGGAGTGGTTGGGGGATGGTGCGAGGAGGTGGCAGCAAGTTGATGAAGTGAATTGCCTCAGTTGCTGTTTGTGTGAGGGGCCTTCACTGCCACTTGAAGACTGAGCCATTGGGATTGTTGGTTCTACAAGTGAGGTTTAAAGAAGCTTCTCTGCACAAATGTTGAAGCTGCAGCCTCTGGCCTTTTAGTGGGCAGAAGAGTTGGCTGTTAGCTTCTGGAGTGAGGGTTCCTATGTGCTGCCACTCTCGTCAGGGCCAGTACGTGTTGAGGAGGTGCTCTCTGCTCCCTGTTGGGATGGCTGCTATTTCAGCCAGTGTTTTCTTTCTTTCACGGCAGGTTTGGTGTCTACGTCCCTCTGTGCTGCTTCCACCAGGACAGCAGAGCACAGCCTCTACCTGCAGACTGTGGTTACTTGGTACAGGACCAGGTGGCGGATGATGGGGCTTCAGCTGTCAGCAGCCTGGTCAAAGACTTCTTCTCGCTTCTGTGGGAATCCCTAAGAGAACAGTTCAATAATCCTACGTCTATCCCCACCCACAGCTGCCCCCTTTCCCCAGATCTCATCCGCAATGAGGTGGAGTGCCTAAAAGCAGACTTCAACCGCAGGATCAAGGAAGTTCTCTTCAACTCTCTCTTCAGTGCCTACTATGTGGCATTCCTGCCACTGTGCTTTGTGAAGGTAGCTGTTGCCTGGCTCTCTCTGTGCCCCTGCCCGCCATCTCCTTCTGAATGTTGTGTGAACTGCTGCCAGGCCAGATTCCTGGTTAATTCCCCTTTTCTCTGTCTCCCCTTTGGCAGCCCGGATAGCGGAGCATGGCTGCATCCGGAGTGCACTAGTACTGCTCCTGGTTGGCAGATAGGTATTGCCATAAATGTGATGCACCTCTAGTCCCATCACCCCACTTACTAACTCCCCTTCTCCCACCCCCTGTTCTAGGCAGATGGATAGCTGTGTTCTTCCTAGAAAAGAGAACCTGTTCTTACCCGTCTCAGATCCAATATCGTGGCTTTTGAGTGCTTGGATCAGAGGCCTTGGCGGTCAGCCTGTTAGAGCCAACTAGGATGCTTGGCAAACTAAATCCAAGAACCTCTTGTCAGTGTGGGGGTTGTGTTTTTTCATCTGTCATTTCTCTAACTTGAACAAGCTCCAGTTGGTGCAGAGGAATGGGCAGGGCTCCACAATCCGTGTAGCAGTCTTGGTGCAATTGGTGCTCCTGGGGCAGTTCTGTGGCAAGCAAACTGCCTTGTTACCTGCTGCTGGAGGAGGACATGCACCAGCTGCAGCATCATCCCCTGCCCTTTCTCCTTCAGCTCAAGGAGAAGGGAGCCTTGAGTGTCTCCTAAGCTGTAACCCTCTGAAATCACCGGTCCAAAAGCGCATGCCTGTAACGTGTGGTGTGGGTCTGCTGGATGCACATGCAGTATGTCCCCTGTCATTCCTCCTTCTGTTTTGTGACAGCGGTGCCAAGTTCTTGTCTTGTCTCTTCGCAGAGCACCCAGTACTACGACATGCGCTGGTCCTGCGAGCACCTCATCATGGTGTGGATCAATGCCTTTGTCATGCTCACCACGCAGCTGCTGCCTCCCAAGTACTGTGACCTGCTCCACAGGTCGGCCGCCCACCTCGGCAAGTGGCAGAAACTAGAACATGGCTCCTACAGCAATGCTCCACAGCACATGTGAGTGTGGGGATGGGTAGGGCTCGGCACGCCTAGCAAGGGGCTGAGATGTTCTAGTAGATGAGCAAATACCAGCAGTGCTTATCTACTGAGGATGTGTCACCACTCTCCGTGCAACTCTACTGGCCTCCTTCCCTGGAAACAGAAATGTCTGCTCTAGCGAGCTGTCTGAGCTCCTCCAGTCACTGCTGGCTCCTTCCCAGAATGAAATGGTGAGATTCTTCTTGGCCACTGGAGAGTACCTTGAGCAGAGGCAGGGGGTGGCCCCCTCCACTGCGGTGGACAAGGTTCTTGCACTGGGAGCCATTTGTTCATATTACTCAGAGTCCATTGAATGGGCTTGTGATCACCCCTCAGTGCTTTTCCAGCGGGAGCTAGGACATGTCCTTGTGGCAGAGGCTTCAGTATTTTTCAAGATGCAGTCCATTCCCATGAACCCTCGTTCAGGGAGTTGGGAGCACAGATGGTAACGCTCTGGCATTGTTTCCCCACAGCTGGTCAGAAAACACAATATGGCCACAGGGAGTTCTGGTGCGACGGAGCCGGTGCCTGTATAAAGCAGTTGGGCCTTACAACGTAGCAGTGCCTTCAGACGTGTCCCATGCCCGCTTTTATGCAAGTATCTCTTCTCTTGCTTGGTGCCTTACGACTGTGGGGGGGAGGAGAGGCTCAAACCCAGCGGTAGCAGAGCAGACCGTGCAGGACAGAGTTCAGTGTGACGTGACAGGCTAGTGCTGCTGAGCAAAATGCATGTTGGCAGCAGTGGGGCTTTCCCATTCAGTCTTACAGTGACCTCTGGGCAAAATGGGAACCACGGCTGCCTTGTCAGTGCTTTCTCATCGAGGTGATGCAGCTCTTCCATCAGGCAGCGGCATTCTCCTAAGAGGGTTCTAGTTAACATCTTTCAGGGAAATGGGAAAGTGTGTCAGCAGGCCAATAGGTTTATTTCACCCACTTCCCCTTCTCAAGCAAAATGTCACTTCTACATGCCTTGTTTCTTACTGTTTTCCCTAAGCAGCAGCTAGTGGTGGCTGGAGCACAAGCATTGCTTCTGCTCTGCAGTGGTCCCTGACCACTGTGTGGTGAGCATTATGTCCATATTCCTCCCCACTTCAACCCAGCAACAAATGATAGAAATCTCTCCTTAACTGTTTCCCTGCAGTTCCTCTTTCACCGTCCCTTACGGCTGCTCAACCTGCTGATTCTCATCGAAGGCAGTGTGGTCTGCTACCAGCTCTACTCCCTGCTGCGCTCAGAGAAGTGGAACCACACCCTCTCCATGGCCCTCATCCTTTTCTGCAATTATTATGTCTTATTTAAGCTCCTCCGGGACCGGATAGTATTAGGCAGGGCATACTCCTACCCACTTAACAACTATGGACTCAAGACACACTAGGCCGGCCAGATGTGTACCCCTTCTCTTCCCACAGGGCAGGGAGGGAACCTCAGAAAAAAAAATATTTTCATACAGTTCTATTTTTTTCTTGCGACGTTTATAAATATTTAAAATATTTTATATTTTGTATACTATTGTTTTTGTGGGGTGGGAAGGGAACCAGTGGCAATTAAATGTCGCTTTATAAACAAGGTGTTATTTTATATATATATCTAAAAAAATCCACGTGTATATACAGTATATCTATACCCATACATATATCTATGTGAAGCAACAGGATTGTGTGTGTGGTCACTGTGTCTGCTTTGCTCACAGAACGGCTGGTAATTAGGAACTGGTCTGCTGTAGGACTTGGATAAACTAACAGCCAGGGAAAAAAAGGAAACACAGGGGCCTTTCACCAGGATGAGTAAAGTTTATTTTAGTGACCTCAGTACTAGGAAAGTCCTGCACTGGAAATGTGCATTGATGAGATATGTTTAGGCAAAGGGAGGAAGCAGTGTGTGAAAAGAGAGGGTCAGTTACTGTCAGTCAGTAAAAACTCAGTTCTTTCTTCTTTCCACTGTTAGAAGGATGCAGGTATTTTTAAAAAATAACTGTTTACTTTAGCCTCTCTCCTCCTAGCAACCTGAGCTCCCTCACCATGCTCACAGAATGAACTAAATCTTGAATTTAGAATTTTAGGGTAGTGTACCCTTTAGGAAAGGATTTGAAATAAATAGCTTTATCTAGCAGGATCTTAATTGAATATTTTAGACACTCATCTCTAATTCCTTGAGTAATACCATTGAATTAAGAAATATTCAACTATTTCCTTCAAGCAGTAACGTTCCTAGCTGCAATTTGTTCTTGTGAAAGACTTACCACCTCCCTGATTGCTAAGCAGTACATATCAGCAGTTTCATTGTAAGTTATGTTGGTAGTGTTAATAACTTATCATTAATAATAGAGGAAATACTTCACTTTGAGACTGTTCTTCCTAAAGCTGAGCTATACCAGACTCCAGTGAAAAAACAGTTGTGGCAGTATCCCACAGAGGAATTAAAGATAAAAAGCAGTGTCAACTGTACAATTAACCGTGCATGCTGGTGACAGCTGATGGTAGGAGTTGATGTTTTAACTCAGGTAATTAAGCAGGGGCCAGCAATGCAATATTCTTGCATTCAGATGCCATCTGACAACTTCAGCCATTAGGAAAGTGCTAGCTCTGGTTAAGGAGTATGTGGGTATGGGAAAAAAAACCCAAAACTGTATTGAGTTTGGGAGAAACTACAACTACTTTCTGATTCTTCTTTCTTTCCAAGCTACATAAGAATACAGTGATCTCTGCTGTCTGTCAGACAGCTGCTCCAGCAGCCTGATCATAAGTCCAGGATACCTGATAAGGTAGGCAATAGGAGATGCCTCTAAGCATTAACCCCAAAATGAACACAAATGCTTAGGTTTAGTTACTCCTAAGCCCTTTCTTTCACATGGCCCTCATATTGCTGGCAGGACAAAGGTACTAGGGAATTTACAGTCTGGAGTCTTTCAATAAAACAACACCATGGCTTACAGCCATGTCATGCTTTACGTAGTAATCCACATCTACCTTGATTACCTTAGGAAGTACTTTAAAGATAAGAGAAGGTTGGCTTCTTATCTAGAGCAGGCTCTTTGCTGCATATGGCTTTGTGCAACACCTTTCTTGCATCCTGCTTCAATTTTTGCAGTAGCTCAGTAGCATTTCCTACAAATTTCACCTGTTTCTAGTAGCTGGCTCAGCACCCCTTGAACAGTATTTCATAGCATTATCCAGTAGTTTCTTCCATTTGGACACCTAGATGATAGTAGGCTTATATATAAGCAACCAGCGGGAGAAAAGAGACTCTCCAAGGCTTAGCTTGGGAAATGGAGATGTGCATAAGAAAACCAGAACACTGCTCCAGGGCTTTGGGTCAGAGTCAAGGAGGGTTCATGGTCTGGCTTTTCCTCCTCTTGCATGCCAGGCTGAAGGGAGGCAGGACTCTGGGGCAGTGAGCACACCCAGATGCTGTGCAGTTGTTGTGCTGACCTTGCACTGTTGGCAGCACGAGGGACAGAGGCACAGCAACACTTCCACAGCTACAGCCTTTATGGTTTGTGCCCAGTGACTGAGTACAGGGCCAAAACAAACACTGCCAAAGTGCAGGTGTGTTAAGATCCTCCTCATTCCGAGGTGCTAGGCATTATTTGCTGCCTTTCCTCTTCAGAAACAGTACCTTTGTTCTGTCCTGGAGAGGAGGAGTTCCAGGAGAAGGTTAAGGTTGTACCTTGCCATGTACAGTAGTATGAACTGGCTGCATGCAGTCCTGTAGATGCAACTGTCTTCCACCCACACACAGGACCCCTACATGGGAAGAAATTGTAGAAGATAGTTGCAGCTTCCCCTGTTGGCAAAAACCCAACGAGCTAGCACAGTTAGTGTTCTTAGTATGAACTGTACCATCCACCAAGCAAGGAGCAGAAATTATGTCTGCTCAGCCTCAGTGCCTGATTCGAACAGTGGTTTGTCCCCATTCCTCAAGTGGGCCTGCTACTAAGCCTTACTCAGATGAACACTGAAAACAAGTTCACTTTAATACTTGGTCAGGTCAGATTAGGAAAAAAACAGACTTGTTCCCCATCTTGGTTGCTCCATCACGCGAGGATGTCATAATAAATGGATGGTTTTTTGGTCTGGTCACGGAACTGCTCTAGCTTTAGGCCGATCCTCAGAAGAACAGCTTCATCCCACCATTTTGCCATGACCTGGGAGAAGATGAGAGGCAGAAAGAGAAGGATGAATGAAAAGAAGTAGCATCATCACATATAGATGCTCTTGAAAGCCTTGGAAACAATTCCCCCCCTCAACATCCCCAAAAGGCATTTTCCCCTTTTACCCCAGTAAGTATGGCATCACTGTGTTTGGGATAAAGGCAGCTGTGTGACTTTCAGTTGCAAGACACAGATTTTTCCTTTACATGAGACCTGTTTCAAGAAGAAAGGATTTAAAGAAGTCACAGGAATGAGAAAAAGAGAGGAAAGGGTCATGACCAATACTGGGTATTGATGCAAGTAGACAGGGAGACAGAGAAATCTTCTCAAAGATACCCAAAGAGACCCTCTGCCATTCAGGAGTGAGGCAAATCACCCCCAAATTAAAGCTTTTATTTCCAGCGCCTGCTGGCTCCTCAAGTGAGCTGTGTGGAACAGCAGGGACCTGGTTGTGATGCTTCAGGACAAAGGCAGCCTGGGATTTTGTGCCCCAGCATTCACAAAGAGCAAATACTCACCTGGAGGCTGATTGGAAGCCCAGCAGTAGAATATCCAACAGGGACCACAAGGCCTGGAATCCCAGTGAAGTTACCAAGCTGCATGAACCTAGGGGGAAAAAGCTGTCATCAGTATTCCTGGGTACAGCAGCAAATTCATCCTTTTTTGGTAGAGGCAGCTGTGATTACTCTCTCCTGCCTTACAGTCTAAAGTCCTTCTTCAGCTGTTCCCAAACTTTTGTTTCTGTAGTGCAAGTAGCACTTTCCTTACCTCATGGACCGGACTGTGAAGGACATATCGCTGCTCCCAGTCAAGAGGTCAGATTCATAAATTCTTGGGGCAGTGCAAGGAACAGCTGTGGAGGAATCACAAAATGACTGAACTTGAAAGGGACCTCAGGAAGTTACCTTGTCTAACCTGGCTCAGGAATGGTCAGCTAGTGCAGGCTGCCTGTGACCATATCCAAATAGCTTTTGAATATTCCCAGGGATGAAGATCCCACAGGCTCTCTGGGCAACCTGATGCAGTGCCATAGATACAACCAGTAAGTCTAGAAATACACAGCAGTCTTTCTAATCAGGCTGCATTATCCTCTAAAGGTGCAAGGCACAGCAAAGTGCACAGAAGTCATACTCTCAAAATTGAAGAGGGAAAGTTAATGAAGTGACTGTTCTTAAAAGGCACCACACAGCTGTTGAGGACTAGCTCTTTAGCCAGGAGTGCCAATACCTGGTGTAAGGATACAGTTCACAGTGCTGAAGATCTCTTGCAAAAATCTCATGCTCCGAGTTCTCTGTCGATTTGCCTGCAAGCAGAGAGAATACTGTCTCATGGGCCCTCTTGGCTCACAGAATTCATGTTCGATGCTGACTCTGCCCATCAGCATCTCTGCCTTTGTAAAAGAAGACACCGTTCCCACAATTTGGAATCAGGATACAGGTGGCATGTCCTCTGTGGTGCCCCACCATCCAGCATGCTTTCACAGCAGAGGACAGCTAAAGCTGGGTGACATCTTCCCATGGGTATGGGGAGGCTAAGAGAAGCCCCTACCCCACCTTTACAGTTTCACTAAGTGCCTCCCTTCAGCCTTCACCCCAGTATGTTCCTTACCTTAATATAGTCCAGAGCTGTGAACTGGGAAGCCAAGGCCAGGCTAGCCCGAGTTTCCAAATTCTGAAATAAAAAACACTGATCAAGGCTCTGCTTGCAGGAAACTGAACCGTGACAGCCCAGGAGTTCTCTTCCAGGTCTGCTCTTCTGTATCACTAATCATCCAACAGGTAGTTTGTCATAGAAGAAGCAGGAGGACCTCAGGTTTCTCACTGACATGACATTTGTTCTGTATCAGCCAGGACAACTACTGACACTGCTCGAAGCTGCTGCTACTTACCATTTCATGGAAATGTTTATTGAAGTCAGGTTGCAATAAATCCCTCATCTCACTGAGAATGCAGATCACATGTGCCACTCGTACTTCCTCTATCTCTGGAAGAGAGACTTCAACCACACTGGCTCCCAAACTCTGCAGGTGCTTCACCGCTGTGTACAGGACAGGTAAAGGACAGACAGCATCCCTGAGTTCACCAGACTTCACAGAAAAGCTGCAAATCCCCAACCCCTGCAGAGTGGGAGACCCCACAGCCCATTGCAGGGCCAGCATCTTCAGTGCACCATGTGGCATGCATGGCTGCAGCTGCTTCCCCTAGGGAAATGCTTTCAACCTAACCACATTGCAGTATTCCAACAGGGCAGGGGCTTGCAGACAGGTTCCTAACTTACTTGCTGTATTTCAGGCAAATTCACCTCGCCCCTCTAGCCTCACAGTTAAGCCAAAGAGTAAGAGGACTGACAATGTTTCCCTGAGCACTTCATATGACCAGTGTTCTATCAGCGTGAAGTGATTATTTAGCATCATGATATTCCCATTCAAAGCCTCTTCTGAACCATAATGGTAAAAGAACCAGGGAATACTCAAGAGACCAGGTAAACAATACAGAGCCACTAAATCTTGATGCACTTTAACCAGGCTGAACACCAAGACTTCGGGAAAAGTGAATCTTTTGCAATCTGAAAAGAATCCTCTTCTTTCTGTGACCCCAACTTCTTCATAAATACCCAAGCTTGCCTATGGTCCATCTCTCCTAAGAAAACTATAAATATACAAGTGTGTCTATGGAAATAAGGAGGGTGAAGAAAATCCAGGCAAAGCCTGAATACTGTGGACTATCTCAGCTCCAATGCAACTACTATACCAGGCATTGTAGAGGCTTTCTACCCCACCCCCAAGTACTCACCAGGGTCAATTTTGCTTAGTCTAAACTCTGACAAAGGCACCCTAAAGGCACCACTCGGCTGATTTCAAGAAAATACCAGAGGACTGGATATATCACAAAGACCTAACACTGTATTACTACTCAGCATTATGTTGTGAAACAAGGCCCTCCCTTAAAAGTCTTCTACCATTAAAGCTTGCAGAGTAAGTATTACCAAGCACAGATCTGTCTTTATACACACAGAGGCTGAGAACACTGGACTGCATTCTTCCATTGTAATCTGACAAGCCTACAACTGCTGAGCTTTTTAACCCTCAGCAGTCAGGGGGGCTTCCCCAGTAGAAAGCTACTGCTGTTTATCCAGCCAGACCCCTTTAAGCAACTGCCTTCAAGGACTTCAGGCAAGAGCTATTTAATGCATACATAAGAGCAGCACCAAGTGACACCATAACATCAGGCACAGTAAGAGACTTACAGACTTTTCCTCTTTACCTTTCTCACAGGCGGACAGGACTTCAGCATCACATGCCTAAAGAATAAGAGGAAAGAACCAAGCAGACTTTAGTAACTGCTCTCCTCCTCTTGGTGAGCACACTCACCGGGACTTCAGTCCTCATGCTGCTTTCCTTGTTCCTGTCCCTAACAGCAGTGAAGCACAGTCCTACGGGACTGCCTTAGGTCACATGCTGGAAGGGAACAGCTTGCAGGTCACACCCCTAATGAAAAGGAAAGGTCACCTTTTCCGGAGCAGAGAATATTCCTCCTCTACACTGTGCCAGAGCCAGTAAGAGTCTTTTTTTTGCCTCCAGGAAGAAATCCTGAGCACATTTGTGGGGCTGCATTACAATTTTCAAGCAGCACTAGCTTGCAAACCCAATTTCTACATAGGAATAATGAAATAACACTCAGCAGCTACTCAGCAGCATTGTCACCAAGTGGATACACTCCTTTTCCTCCTCTGTTTTTAAACTAACTGCCTTTTGTAATCAGTTCAGAAGCATTGCTTCCAATAGAATCAGCAGTAGTCATTACCTTTCCTCATGCCTCCAACAGACTTCTACTCAAAAGCCTGCCTTAGAAAAAGAAGTTTCCGTGTTGACGTTTTCACACAGGCTGTATTATCTTCCAACTACAGGACTTAATATGAGAAGCTCTAATGATGACAGGCAAGAGAACAATGAATGTACTGGGCTCCTTTAAAATCTTATTTTGCAAAGCAGAAGAAAGATAAACTAGGCACCTTAAAAAATGTCCAGTCCACTCCGAGTTTTAAGCCTTTCAGGTCAGGAGCACACATATCAGATAGGGTTGCTTTGGGCTGTTTTAGTCCTGCAGGGAACAAAGAAGAGTTCCTCCTTTTATTCTAGGATGCCTCTAGGAAGGCAGAGCATCTGGGCTCAGGGAGGGAGAGGGCTCACCTACCATATGGATAGAGCCGATCTGGCTCAGCAAGGACACTGTAAACAATGGCTGCATCTGCCACTGATGTACAGATAGGGCCTGTAAAAGAGAACAGTTATAAAAAAGAGACAAGAGGTAAACAGTATCTTCCTCCCCAGGTCTTTTCTAGGCGGAGATTGCCTCCCCTGTGAGAGCAGCACACAGCGAGGTCCCGGAAGTGAAGCACAAGTCCTCTTACCTACGCTGACTGTGGAGTAGGAGAGTGGCAAGCTGCCATGACCACTGATGCGCCCAAAGGTACCTGGAGAACAAGAAATGGGACTTAGCTGGGTATCAGCAGTCACTGGGAAGAGCCACCTAGATGGCTCTGGTGCACGTAGGGTAAACAACAAACCCCTGCCAGTCACTTTTATGTCTGCTGTTTCAGAGCCCAGTCTCTCATCCTTCAGTACCCTGTTCTGCTGACTTTGATCTGTCTCATTAGTGAAACACATAAATTCAATGAATAGTGAAATTGGTTTCCCTCCACTTAGAAATTATTTAGTTGAGGGGAAATATGTGCAGGGACATTTTGGAATATTTGTATTTAAATATGCAGAAGCACCATTTATGGTGTGAAGGATGGAGAGGCAGGAGCAGGATTATTTATCCACAGTGGGAGACAGCACCCCATGGGAGGTCTTACCCACTTCACTGGTGAGACTTCATGCCTAACACCAGCTGTCTTCTGCAAGTACTCGTATCACCTTTCTGACCAGTTACATTTTGTCATGATCATCTTCCTCAGATGAATCAAGATTTGTCAAGTTGACTATATGTGAAGGATGGAAAGAGAGTAATGGCTGAGTATCTGGTCTCAGATGAAAGGTAGAAAGGAGAGGGTAGAAAAGAAAAGCAGCACACATATTTTGTTTAGTATTTGACGTAAGTAAGCTAGGTTTTTTGAACATCTGTTCAACAGACAGTAGAGAATACTTCCATTCCGCCAGTCTAGCCCTCATGACTCTCGGGGTATTATATTTCAGAGTTTCTCTGGTCAAATTTTACTTTGCAGGAATTAATAAACAAGTGCCTGACTTGTTTGTGGCATTCTATCTGGAACAGCAAACAAGACAAACACACACCCCTCCATGATTAAAGGCTCTACCTTTCAGCCCCACCACACCACAGAACGAAGCAGGAATCCTCACAGAGCCTCCTCCATCTGTGCCAATAGCCACGGGGCAGAGACCTACAAAAAACCCACACGTTGGCCTGTGATCAGAGACACATTATGTTGCCCTGTCCATTCTACCAGCAGCTGTACCCAAGACAGCACACAGAGCTCTCTGTTTAGCTAGAAGTTCCCTCCAGTTTCTAAACCCAAACCCCCCCACAACAACTAAATGCCTGAGGTACTCTGGCTCAGGACCACCTACCTGCTGCTACAGCTGCTGCTGACCCACTGGAGCTCCCACCTGTGAAGTGGTTAGGATTGTAGGGATTCCTAGGGATCTTGTGGTACCTGAAGCAGACAAAGATTGTTTAATCTTTTCTTAGAAAGGACTGTGTGCACTACAGGGCAGGAAAAGATCCAGAAACACAGCTCAGGGATTCTGATCTCTTGGTAAGGAGACACCATTTAATCTCAGAAAGTGCCATGTCCCTAGAAAGCAGGATGGAAAAAAAGACTTCTGCCTCAGAGTCCAATCTCCTGTGAGCGTAAGCAGCCCATCCAAAAGAGGCCCACAGCAAGAGAAAAGATGCCGCTTCAGCTCTTCTGTTGGCAATGGCACCGTGCCATTACTGCCCGCCACAGTGCATGATGCAATTCCAAAAGGTGGAGCAGTTGGTGGCCAGCAATCCTTACAGACCAGCGAGTCAGCTCTGCCCTTTATCCCCAGGGAGCAGCTCCCCACGTCTCCAGCCTGACCACAGCGCCAGCCAGCAGAGCCCTGCCAAGCTGCTGGGTATCCAGCTGACCTCCCACAGTGAGGAAATGCTGGAAATGCTGGCACGCTGTTGCAGCCGACGGGGAGCCCTAGTTCCACCCAGCTGCACATGCACCAAGCGTGGCTCTACACAAGGCTTATCAAGGCCGTGAGCACCACTGCTCTGGAACTGAGTTCTCAGCTTGGCTATTGCTGGAGAATTCACCACAGGAAAGCAAGTTCAGTGAACCTGTTTTAGCTAAGAAGTAAAACCACTGTGTTCTCCTGTGATGACTGTACCTTTTTCTCAATGTTCTAGGCCTTCAGCCACCACTGAGGCTGGGCATTACATGACTATTTATTTGGTTTTTGTCACAGCTTTTGTCTACCACTCATCCTATAAACATTCACACCTCCAGGCCTGTAAGGCCTGACAAACCAAGTTCCTTACTCAGCAAACAACACTTGGAGCCTCTCCCTCCTTTGGTTTCAGGAGCCTTCAGGCTTCCACAGCTACTCTAACCCTCAAATCTACAATCCTGGGTTTTCACACCCCCAGGGTTCTGTCATGCTTCCATTTTTTTTTCTCATGTGCTTGCCCTTATTTTTGTACCCTTCCCTGTGAGTTACAGACAGTCATAGGTATTTCTAGACTGGGGGAAAAGAGGAAAGGGATTTTTACCTATTAGGGTTGCATCCAGTTGTTCCAGTCCCTAGTTCATGCATGTTGGAGACCCCAATAATGATAGCCCCAGCCTCTCGCAGCTTTTTAGCCACAGTAGCATCTTCTGTTTCTGGCTGTGTCCCAAGATACACTGTTCCCACTCGGTGATGGTAAGGTACCTTAGCAAGAATACACCTAATTATTCATTCTAAAATCCTGGCAAGGAGCACATGCACACTTCAACATCACAACAGATCCCAAACATTAGGACCCATGGAGGTAAGTAAGGGCTAGGGAGCATCACTGTTCAACTTGTCCTGTGTTGGTCTCTGTTAGGAGGGACACTTAACCTTTCAATATTTGGTGCTTCTCCCATGCAGAGAAGTCCTTTCCACACCATGATACAGAAGAGCAGAAACATGTAGATGGTCCAAGCCTGCCTCCCTGCAGCAATGTGATTTCTATGCCCAGAGGCTGCAGAACAATCACTTTGGCACACGGCTCTGTGTTCCATCTTTCTGTGGACAGTGCTACAACATTTCAGATCTGCATGCTTTGAAGCCTGGCACCAAGATTAGTCGAATGCCAAAATAACAGATGGACTTATTTTCAGGGTATGCTAAGTACTCTTTACTTCGAGGCAGCAACAGAAGAATCTGTACATAAACAGGACTCCCACCATGGGGGTAGGTCTCTGCAGAGCCTACAACAGCCTGATGGCACTGCCAGGAGTATTTACTGATAGCTGTTGTTAGGCCACGGGTAAAAATCTTTGTCAGTAGGGATTTTCAAAGTAACTGGCGGATTTCTGGCACGTGTATTTTAAGGTTAGGAAAGAAGGATGCTTTGCCAGTGGAGCAGAGTCAGTGCTTGAGAAATACAGACAGTTACACCCACTGTACAGATGCTTTTTTACATCCTCATTTCATCATAAGAGACTGTTTCCCACACCCACCCTCTACTCCCCATGGATTAGAGATCAGTACAAGATATGGAACATGTCTGCTGTATGCAAGATCTGTCTTCACCTTGCAAAACTTGTTAATCCTACTCACTGCAAACCCACGTACAACTCCCTCATTACAAACATATTCTCAGGCTTCTGCTGAGGAGTTGGTCTTAAAACCTTGTCGCAGGGAGTTGTGCAGGTTAACCACCTGCAGCAGGAACTGGCAGCTAGACAAGGAAACTCACCACTTTGAACTCTTCTTTCAGACACACTGGGATGCCATCCAGACAAGACAGGGTACATTTATTCCTGTAACGAGTAGTGGAGGCCTCAGCCATCTGCACAGAGAAAAAAAAAAAGCATAAAGCATATGTTATATATATTTAGCTGAGCTGAAGGTCATCACCAGTATTGGAATGGATATAAAAAATGGCTTTCTTGGCCAGTTTATCAAAGTTTCCTTCTTCTTTCACCATATGTTGGTGGGAAACTACAACTTGGAACCATCTACGCTAATGGATGCCACATAAGCACAGAAGTCCCGTTCTAAACAGGCATCCAGCAGGAAACAGATTGCTTTAATGCTACCTCTCTTTGCAGGAAGGAAAGCAAACTTGTTTGTAGTCCTCTAAACACAGAGGAAGGAAAAATGTACTTATTTTTCTGTGCATATTGCCCCTTCTAATGGACGCTACTGCCCTTGGGGTGGCAGAGGCCCCTTTCCTACCAGAGGCAGACATTACCAGCATTATTTGCTCCTGGTCCCATTGCACTATGGCTCTGAGTGGTGGTGTGGATTTGTCGCAGTCCTCCAACATGGCAATGATGTTCTTGGCTACCTGGGATGGCGTCAGCTTCCCACTCCTACAGGACAGGAGAAGTTGGGAGATTGTTACAAGACCTCCCCTCACCACATCCACACAAACGCTTTGTCTCCCATGTAGCAAGATAGCAGCTGTCACAGCTTTAAGCAAGAATTAGGTAAGAATTTCTGTGTGGCGATGATCTGATGAACACAGTTGACACCATCAAGACAGGAGATTCTTTTCCTTAAGGGGAGAATTTGCCTATACAGAATGCTCCTTAGAGTAGGGGCAAAAGCTAGGAGTTACCCAAATATTCCTGAACCACCAGACAGATAAACAGGGACAAACAGGTGACAGCTTTATGGAGAGTCCTCAAGCTCCTGAAAGCTTGGAAGCTATGAAACTCCCAGTATCATGAGCTAAGACCAAGAGGCCAGACCCCTTTATGCAGGCCTCCCATCACAGAGAAGGGGGTCCCAGCAGTATGGTCATAACCCAGCTTTAATAAACCTTCCCTCCCTCCTGGCAAAGGCTGTGTTACACCACAAACACACCATCTCTGGCTGACACAAAAGCCTTGCGGCCAAGATGCCCCTGTAACACCAGACTGCAGTGTCAGCCCTTTGCTCCAAGGCCACAGCCTGCAGGCAGAGGTGGCCCTTGAGGAACAAGTTCTAGGAGTGCAAGAATATTTATCTGAGGGCTCCACACCTGGCACATGTCCCAGGGGCAACTAGGATTACCAGGCAGCCAACAGCTCATGGAACCCCAGAGTCAGAGGGGTGTTTTCAGCTCTTTCCAGGCTGGACACGTTTACTGGGTGAAAGCAGGTGTCATGCTCAGAGAAGCACAAGGAGCTGGGGAACCTAGGGATTCATCAGAGACCCACAGTATGCACAGCTTGCATAATCCAGATCAACCTTCACCTACTTCTCACTCATGTGTTTGAGCAAACAAGATATGTAGAAATCTCTCTCAGACAAGACTGACAATAAGCCAAAGAAAGTGGCATTTAAATATCCTTGCAGGACTTGTAAAGTTGTGCCAGCTCTCCCAGCTGACTTTCCTTTGTTATTTTACCCAAGGGAAACAACAGGAAGTGATGATAAACAGTGGCACTTCAAGGACAATGCTAACAAAGAGATGCCCGAGAGCCTGTGGAACAGTAACAGCCCACAGCAGAGGAACATGTGGGATAGAGGTTGTTCCCAGACCATAATTTCACCTACCGGTAGCATTCCAGATAGTCTTTGATCCCTTTGAAGCTAAACCCGTTCCTAGCAGAATCAGACCTGCAAAGGAAAGGATTAAAGGGGCAACTGTGAGCCACCAAAGCCAGCTTTGTTTAGACCTGTAGACTTCAGCACCACTGTCCAGTGCAGATTTGGGCATCACTCACAGCAAAGCATGTGGATTGCCAGCCCCTACATTGCAGCTCACACTCTGTCAGACTCCATGCACACAAGCCAGGCAACAGGTACACTACAGATGCCACAGAAATAAGGGATCAGTCTTGCCAGTATGTTCTGGTTTCTTCTTATTCCTACTGAAACACAGCAGTCATCAAACTGTTCACAATGTATTCCAGGTTTACATTTGCTAGTCACCGCTGCAACGTTATAGCCTAGCTGGAATATACTTGTGAACCTACTGCCAGGACCTTTGTCAAAAGCTTGATCCAGAGACAGCCAGCAGCACATCTGGGTGTGTGGTGCAGGAGTGGGGAAAAGCATCATGCAGCACACACAAGGATCACATCAGCAAACTGCTTCAACACCAAGTCAATGGCTCTAGCACATAAGCAGCAGGCCATTTCTCGTCACTAACAAAGCTAATTTCTTGCGCATCATTTTCTTTAAAACCTGTGTTCCTCTCTCCTCCAAGCAAACCTGGTGTTTTCTTTGAGATTCCTTGCAGGCAAGAACAGCACTCCTGCAAACTCACTTAAAGGGATCTATGCACTGACTAAGCCAAACACTAATTGTATCTACTCTAACAGTGCAACCAGAGCCCTGGTAAGGGCAGAATTCGGTCTCTCCCCAACAGGCAGACTCCCTTAAGCTTCTCCCTTTCACGTTGCTTGTAATTACTGGTGATTTATAAGTTACAAAAGGCAAGATGACTGACAGCACTATTCATTTTGTGAAGTGGCTGGGCATGGAAACAAGAATTCAATCTAAATTGCTGACAATGACAGCTTCCCACTCATGTAACGGTGTCAGCACGTGTGTTCTTCCACTTCTCTCTTACACATCACATACTGACCTTGCATCTGTCAGCTGCTTGATAACATCTGAAGTGCTTTTAGCCTCAGACTTGTCTTCTGTAACCCCCGCAGCAACCTCCGGGATAAATGTGGGATCTTCATGAATGTCAAGGGAACGCATAAGCGAGAAGTTGTGCATCCTGAATGAGAGAGAGTAACCGCTGGAGCTTTCAACCTCAACTGTGACTAATTTTTCAGACTATTCAGAAGGAACCTCACCCAAGAACATTTTGTCTTTGCAGTCTGCTTTCACAGCAGGGAGTTGCAACAGTTACAAGCTAATCTCTCTCACATCTTTCCTAAAGGCAGCATCAAATCTATTCCGCCTGCTTAACAAAGCCTCCTACCTCTTGACATAAGGCCAGCCTCTGTAAACCTGAGCTGGGAAAGAAACGGTGAAAGTTTTTGATTCACTTTAATTAGACCTCTCATACACAGACCAAACAAGACAGGAATGGAGAGGAAAATAAAAGGAGAATGTAGTACAAGCCATACATTCAACCACTAATCCTGTTAAAACAAGCACCTCTTCAGACTTTTCCGTGACCTGCTTCAACATAGTTTGTTTGCAATCAAATACAACGGGGATTGCAGCATAAATCCATAGCCTGGACCACATAAAGCAAGGAAATCAAAACCCTGGCACAGACATCCAGGAATGATCTGCAGTATAACAGCAGTGACACTTGCCTGGGTTTGATTTGCTCAAAAAGCCCACATCTCAAGTAAAATTCAGGGGTGACACAGTTCTCAGTGTCCTGGGATCTGCACAGATGACCCTTCAAATGATGGGCAAACTATATGAGAAAAGCATGATCCTGGGGCTCCTGAACCTCTTACCCAAGCGTCTCCTAGTGCAATGTATAATTGAAATCAGTTTCTAAACAAAAACAGGCAAGAGAAAGAGGAAAGGCTGACCTAAACCAGAGAACACCATTAAAAAGAACTTACCAAAACCTCTGAACTTTATGTCTGGCCTCACTTCCCCATTACTACTATTCTTTTAACCCTATCAGTGATAAGCACAGCATATTTGCACATCCACCAGCTTTGAAAAATAGACTGTCCTTTAACAAAAGAGCAAAGGCAAAGAGACATAAAGGCAAACAAAAGGCAAAAAGAAAAGCTGGCGAATACAGTTTCTATGCACCTGCATGAGCGTGAAAAAAGGTTAATTTCTCCTCATAGAGACCCACTCAAATGACAGTAGTTAATAAAATAATCTAGCAAACATCTATGAAATAATCTTACTCTCCAATCAAATTATGCATATTTCCTCTTGAAAAAATATAATTTCAGATAACCTACAAGCAGTGTGCAATACAAGTACCCTAAACCTAAAAAAGGAAATAAAAGAAACTCAGAGTGGGAGAAAACTCCCCACGCTTACCTCATTAAGAATGGCAGTAAGCAGAACTGTCCAAAAGCCTAGAAAAAAAGCAAGCAAAAATGTTGGTTTGCAGCAACTTTGACCTGAACACCTTCTTCACTAGACAAGGAATGCTGAATATGCTCATGATTGCTGCAGGCTTGGAGCACCCTAGAGAGCATGCAATGCTATGCAGTAAAGAAAGAGCACAAACACTTGTATTTCACAAATGGCCTGAAATGCTTTCCCCCCACCTCTCATATCTATATAATTATAAAAAGAGTATTCTTCTGATTCTTCTGCCTTTGTCTTTCCCTGACTCACCCAGAAAGCCTGCATCTGCAGCTGCAACACTGTTAAGAAGCATCTATATAGCTCCCATCCTTTGTTTTCTTCATGTTCCACAGATTATGCAAACAGTAGATAAGGTAGGAGCTTATTATTTTATTTATCACACTGTTAAGACCTTTCCCATCTCTCAACCAGCTCCTGCAGTAAAATGAGTCAACTTGGAAAAGTGTGAGAAATTTAGAGACTCTGTAGTAGCTGAAAATATTCTTTCAATACCCTGGCTCCCAGTGTAGCAGCATCAGCAGTCCCAAAGAGACCAGCCTTGTTCTAGCCTGTCTTAATATCTCAACAATGGACCCAGAAACATGTCGTGGGATGTGTAAGTCTGAGGCAAGGCTCACACTGCTAGTCCCACAAAGTGGTATGTAACCTCACACGTTACATAAGAATTACAGCACGTTTTTGAAAACACATGATTCCTAATCTACATCTAATCTAACACAGCACAGTCCCGTAGGAGATTGAGAATCTCAGGTCCCCCTTCCAAGGGAGACGTCAGGAAAAGAAAGAAGCCCTTTGCCACGCACCACAAGCAGCCACAAAGCAAAGGATAACAAAGTATTCTGGTTGTTACATCCTGACAGAAAGCCACTCCCAAGGTACTCTCACAAATAAACACAGCCCATCAAGCTTTCACTGCAGGCCCAGCCGGACACCAAGCTTTGTAACAGGTGAAAAGAAACTTCTGTGCCTACCTTGCTCCAAAGGAAAGGCCAAGCAACAGCAGCAGCAACCAAACCCAGCTGCTTTCAGCAGAAGCTGGTGCGGGTGGGCAGCGCCCAGGGGATGCAGGCTTTTGTCCCCCTGCACCCCGACACCGAGCGGCCCCAGCCCGCAGGCTCCCAAACACGCCAGAGCCCACCCGAGGGGAGCACCGCCGGCACAGCTGCCTTCAGCACCCCGCTGAAACCCCCTCACACGGCTGGGGGGGCCAAGTCCTTTGACGTCCAAGGAAAGCTGGTGGCAGCTGTATTTCCAGTTTGATGTCAGCTTTGGGTTCCTCACGCCCAAAGACACACAGGACACCCTCATTCCGAGGCTGGCGCTCTCAGTGCCCGCGGCACCGCACCTGGCGGAGCGGGTGAACCCGAGAGCGCGCAGAGAGCCACAACCTNACACCGGCAGCAGCAGCAGCGACGCCATGGCGGCGCTCCCTCCCAAGGAGCCCTCCCGCTGCCGGGGCGGTGCTGGGCTGGCCCCGCCCGCGGCCGGCCGCAGGCGGCGGGAAGGGCACGGCGCTGCGGTGACTGACGTCCCGCCATGTCCCGCTTCTTCCAGGCGCTCCGCCGCGCCGGCAGCGCCCGGGCCGGGGGTCCGGGCATGCAGGAGGCGGACGTGCAGCGGTGGGGGCTGACAGGTCAGCGGGGAGCCCGGGGGAAGGGTCGGCAGGGAGCCTTAGGGCGGTGGGTGCTGTCAGAGATGGCGGGAGGCGGCGGAGGGGCCCCGCGCTGCCTGGTGCTGCCCAGCTCATAGAATGCCTTGGGCTGGAAGGGGGCCTTGAAGATTATCTNGCCCGCACTCACCGTGTTGGCCACATGGACGAAGAGGCGCAGCCCGGCGCCGCTCAGCCGCGGAGTCCACTGCGGAGAGAAGGCGAGAAGAGAGGTGAGCGCCGGCCCCGCGGCCCCGCGCCCGCCG
>VZTG01009976.1:264479-293687 GCA_013397845.1 Melanocharis versteri
TGGGCAGGGACGCCTCCATATAGACCACGTTGCCCAAAGCCCCATCCGACTTGGCCTTGGACACCTCCAGGGATGGGACATCCCCAACTTCACTGGGCAGCCAGTTCCAGTGGCTCACCACCCTCACAGTAAAGAATTTTTTCCTAATATCTAATCTAAACATACTCTCTTTCAATTTGAACCCATTCCCCCTTGTCCTGTTACTGCAGGCTCCTGTAAATAGTCTTGCCCTGTCTTTCCTGTAAGTTCCCTTCAGGTACTGAAAGGCCGCAACTAGGTCACCCCGAAGCCTTCTCTTTTCCAGCCTAGACAACCCCAGTTCTCTCAGCTGTAGTTGTCTGGGCTCTGTACTAAGAGCCCCCAGGCTGGAAATAAATAAAGGTGCAAATACAGTGGCTCCCGGGCCTGTCAAAGAAAGCTGCAGCTGCTCCAGAGATGGCATTGCTGCCGTGCTCACCACTCTGTGCGAGCCTTCCCCAGCTGCTGCAGTCCCTCTCCTTGGCTTTGTGGTTAGGTGGGTGTTTGGGCCAGGGCTGAGCCCAGCTTTAACCCCCTAGTGCCTCAGCACAGCCTCAGACAGCTCTGGGCTTCGGGACGACATGAACGAGGATTGGCCTGTTCAGTGGCCTCGAAATGGGCTGATGTCGAGCGTGAATTAAAGTGCTTTCCACTGCCTGGAGGGTGATATTAGAGGGGAACGCCTAGGCAAGCCATCCTGCCCACACATTTGCCTTAGCTGGTGGAAGTCCTCACCTCAGTCCCTGGGCTGGTTTGGGTTTGAGTCTCCTGCGGGCTGGTGAGTTACTTCATGCACTCAGCGTGCACATTTTCCCAGAGAGGAGAGGGCAGCAATGGCACGATACACAGCACTCAAGTCCAAGTACAAGGAAAGGTCTTGCCAACTCCTATGTGACTTGTTTTGTATTCTTTTTGACATATTGTGCCCCCATAATAAGGATTGCAATGGTGGTAGTAGTCACAGTGGCCTATAGTTGATGTCTGCCCTGACTTTAAGTACAGAAAATCTGGACAACATCTTGCTGAAAAATTATTATTATACAGTAACAGATTGTGACAAACATTTCTGGTAGCCTAAAGCGTGTCCCTGGATCTAGTACTTACATATTTTAAAAAGCGACTTGAGCTGAAAATCAAGCTGTCTTTTAGGAATGCAAAGTACCAGCCTAATTATTAGATCAGGTTCCTTGTACAGTCTGTTGCAATGGCTGGGGGCATTTTTGTGCATGTAAGTTTCTGAATATGCTTTAATTTAATGGAATTGCTATAACATTGGGGTCTTTGCTGTCCAGAAGGGTAAATCAGCTTTTGCTGAAGGCTGCTGTGCTTTTCCTGTAAGGCAGATACTTGGGAAGGCCTGTTCTGGACAGGACCTGTTTCTAGTGTCTGTATAGAGTGTATTGGGGTGCTGTGTAAGTGTAACAAATCACTTTTTTTGCAGGCATTAAGCTTCGTCCCTATCAATTAGAAGGTGTAAACTGGCTGGTGCAATGCTATGAAGTCCAGCATGGATGTATCCTGGGTGATGAGATGGGCCTTGGGAAGACTTGCCAGGTACGTCTTCTTCTTCTAGAAAATGATCTGTACTTAAATTTTTGGGTTTTTAGCCCAATGTTTCTGCAGAATGAAAAAGAAAAAGCGCCCTAATGATTCCCTCCCTCCCCATTCAGAATTCCATACTCAAGTGAGAGCTCATTGTCTCTTTCAGTCCTTAACCACTTAAAACAAGTGCTGAGTTAAGTCCTGAGTAACTCTAAAAAGGTTTCAGCGTTTCGTAAAAAGATGAGTGGCCATTTTATACAAACACCTTAATGCATAATTCATAGTGTGCAGAGTTGAAGGCACAATACACAGCTAGTACAGGGAAAATAATGTCCCTTTGATGCACCTGCACCAAGGAGATTTTTGCGTTTGTCAACACATGGATTAAAATTTATAGGTCTAATTTTTTCAGAAGTTTGTTGGATTTTTTTCTTTAAGTTCTTCAGTGGGTTTAAGTTTTGTTGGAAAATGACTGTGCTTTGGTTCAGCTGATTTTATTCAATAGGTTTTAAATTAAAAATAGTTTTAGAAAATGATGCATAGTAGAGCTGGTTTGTGATTGTGCAAGAAAGGCCTTTGGAAAGGGACTCCATATATTGAGGTCATGCTTTAGGATCTAAGCTTTTTTGTCTGGATCCCACTTGATATTCTATTAACTCTGTTTTGTGCTAGTGAACCTACGGAAACTAGCTGCAAAGCTCAACAAGGAGACAGCTTATGTAGGAATATAGGATCAGGCTATCGTGTTGAACCCTTCCCTTGTTATAAAAAAATATTTTCCTTGCCTTTTAGACCATTTCTCTACTTCTTTATTTGACAAAAAAGTTATCCAACAAAGAGAGATTTCTGATACTTTGTCCTCTGTCAGTTCTGAGCAACTGGAAGGAAGAACTGGAGAGGTAAGTTTCAACAGTTGTCTGGCTTGCTATATTATTGCTCAGCAAGTTGCAAAGATTGTTTTCAAACGTGCTCACTCCAACACTTTCTTTTTATCCTTTCAAAGGGATAAAAAGTAAAAAGGGTAGCTGCTACTAAACCAACAAATTGATGCAGACTATGCAGTTAATGCATGGTCTTTACAATGCTGTGGTATTAATGAATCCATCCATCCTATAGTATTGGCTGACTTTCAATCCAAATGCCTCCACTAGCTCCTTGCTTTTTATTGATTTGTAACCCTCCCTGCTCAGCCTCTCTTAGGCAAAATCTGCTGAAGACAGCCAGGAATCTTTATAATGAAAGGTAAGACCCAAGCTGGGGGGCATGCTCACATATGCATGCAGAATACATCACACCTGTGCATGCAGCCCATCCTCACCGGGGTGACCGTGCCAGTGGTGTATCTGCTGTGCTTGGAATACGTACATTTGTGGTCTGGAGCCCACAGATTCTTTTTAAGAGGGAAGGCAAGAAGTTAAAGGTTAGAACAGAAGTCTGTCTGTGTGGCCGTCGGGTGATGCTGTTTCTCAGCATCTGAAGTCATCCACGTCATTCTGAAGTGAGCTGGCCTGATTTGGATAGATTTGCAGTTGGAATAGTTGGGAGAAAGTGCATTCCTTCATAGATTAGCAGTGGGACTCTCCAGAAGGGATATTAGGTAAATAACAGTGGTAAGATTAAATGAGGAAGAATTTTGTGGTCCCAACAGCTGGAACTGGTTTTATCTGCTTTTTGACTGAGAGAATATATTTTTGAGGGTCTGACTTGAACCTCTTTGCTGCAGACATCTTTTTTCTTTATTTTAGTATGATTCAGGCAAATTATTTGCCTTCAGCTGGGCCAACTGTATTTATTCACCTGCTTCTCGTGAACTTTTTTCAGTTCAGAATAGCAGTTGGGTCATGAGACTGGTTTTCAATCAATTTGCCTTGGACTCTTACACCTGGAAGAATGCAGGTTTATTTAGGACTTATCCAAACCAGAGCCAGCGGCTGAGGTGCCAGCCTGAGGTGAAAATCATGAAGGAGTGAGATTCAAAAGCTGAGATGCAGACACATCTCACAGGAGTGTAGGGTGTTTGCATAGGAATTCTCATTATCTTTGCAGTGGCTGTGTTTGATAATGGGGTCCAGGGTCATAAACACATGAAAAGGCTTAGCTTGGCTCACTGTTTTTGCTCTGTCTTTCTCATAACAACAGGTTTGCTCCGGGTCTTTCTTTCGTAACATATATAGGCAGCAAGGAAGAGCGACCCAGACTGCAGGAGAACCTGAAAGAGGACTCTCACTTCCATGCACTCCTGACAACATACGAGGTACATGATGTCTTTGTCACTTGAAAGGGGAGCTCGAGTTTTCTGTGCCTCTTTGATTCCTCTGTAGCACCCAGTTCATGCCTTGTCAGCCCACAAGTTTTCTCACTTTACCCTTCCAGTTCTCTTCCCCCCTCCTCTTGGGTGGAGTGTGGGCGAGAGGGTGTGTGTGGTGTTAAACCGTGACATGCTGAAGGTGTCATGTAGCTGTCACATTTTTTTTCCTCATGTAGTAAGTGCCTTCATTCCACTCTGCTCCATTTCATAGTTTGCAAGCAGACAAAAAAATGCTCTGTTTCTTAACTGATATATTTACTTACATCATAAATCACGGTTCATTTTCTTTCATTGCAGATTTGCCTGAAAGATGCAGCATTTCTAAAGTCGTGAGTCTGGTTTTAGTTTCTTCAAATTTAGGTCTGCATATCTGTCAATGATTTCTTAAGTGGATATTTGTATGTGCAAGATTCTGTGTTGTTTCACAAGAGACAGGGATGTTCTCGGCTTGTGATTAGAGCTTTGCCTTTTCCAACTTCCAGTGAAGAGTCTTTAATGTCAGCTAAGATGTATGTGAACTTCCCCCAAGGACAGTTTTCAAGCCAGTTAACTCAAAGCAATATGACACATAGTGACTTACAGCAGTACATTAAGTATCAGTCCAGCAGAGGACATCTTTAAGAGCTTTAGGTTATAAAGGTATTAGTTGCAAAATTCACTGAAACTGACCTGCATTATATAACAGTGGTAATGTGCTCATACCATGTCCTGAAGTTTATTGCCTGCAGTCAGAACTGTGGAGGGCTTATGAAGCATTATGCCTTTTACAAAGACTGATTGTTCAGCTGAAATTCAGCCTGTAGGAGGTACTGTCATGGTCACGCAGAATTCTACATGAGTCTGCACTTGAACTGGGGAGGAATTTTCCTTTTTTCCTAGCAGTAGTGCCAATGCCTTGCAATGGTGCTGTGACAAATCCTGGGGGCAGCTGTACGTAATGAATGGCTCAGTATCTCTGTAGAAGCAGAAATCCAGTGGCCCCCACTGGCACAATTTTGTGTCTGTCAGGACTAGTCAGGCCCACAGTGGGCACCCTCCTGTCTTTCAGCAAAGCACCTGTCCTTGGCCACTGCTGGAAGTAGCAGGTTGTGCTGCACATCATGGTAGAAACCTGGTCTAATGAGAGGTAGCCATGACTGTATTGTCCTTACAGTTTCATATCATGTTCTGCATTGCTGCATATTGTTCCATTTATATTTAAGTGTAGCCCAGGTAGGTAGCACCCAGGGAGAGCAAGTAGCCAGCCCTAGTATCACAGAAATGTCAGCTCCAGAGTAATTTCCTACTTCTAAAGCTAACAAATAACATCAAAACCACGTCACTCAAATTTAGGGTTTTGCCCTTTAGTCTTCCTTCTGAAAAAAAGTGGTTGCTAATCATTTGTACCTTGTCCTGTGCAGGAGCATTTGGAGCACTTTGTAAAGGTGGGTCAGAGTTATCAGATGTCTCCTCACCACTACTCTTTACGAGCAGTGTAACAGCACAAATGAGTTGAGCAAGAGCCGTGCTCTGATGGAATAGATGAGGGATCAGACTCTGCTCTGCACATGAGCTTCTGCAGTGCTTCACAGTGCAGAGTCCTTCTGCAATTCAGCTCCTGAGCTCGTAGAATAAAAGTAATGACATTTGACTGTTCTGGCAGTGGAGAACCATTCTGATATAGCAAAGAGGGAAATTGAGGCAAACAGAAAGGCTGTGGGAAGAATGTAGGTCACTGTGATATCAGATGTTGTATCCCACTGGGAAGAGAAGCGTGTGGGTGACAAAAGATGGAGGTTCATGCTTTCCCTCCCCTGGAAATGGCTCTGATGTAGGAGTTGAAACCCTAGTGATAAGGAGGCATGAACACTGAGGGTTGAGAAGATGTGGAGTTTCAATTAAGCCTAGTGGATCTACTGGATCGCCAGTGATTCTGCAGCCTGCTTGAGGAGACACTGCATAGAGCTGTATGAACCCAGAATAGGTTGAAGCTCCTGTCTTGGATGATTTGCAAAAGCCTTGTGATCAGTCTTCCATCACTGCCTCGTGATAGTTGTTGGGTTTTTGCACAGGTGCTAGGGCTTAGTTTCATGTCTCTTTTTCCAAATCAAGCACCTCCTTAAATGTTCAACGAACTTGTGTTTATGTCATTTTCCTGATAGTTATGGGGGTGGAGAGAGAAGCGAGAAATTCAAGTGAATTTTGTTACTCTTGACTTCAAAAAAAACTCACCCAGGCTGTAGTTAAGGAGCTGTGTTGGCTCTTCAAAAGCAGTACCTGGGAATTCCATCCCACTTTTGGTGTTTGCTTGTTGTTCATGGGGTAGGACCCCACCTCAAGTTGGGCCAAGCAGAGCTTCAGTCTTTTTGTACTTACAAGAATGAATTGTCAGCCCTTAACTGAAGATGCTCTTTTTTGTTTGTTCAGCTTTAACTGGGCTGCCTTGGTGGTAGATGAAGCTCACAGACTCAAAAATCAAAATTCCCTGCTTTACAAGACACTTTCTGAGGTAAAGTAACTCATCTATTTTCTAGTGTCTTAAGACTTTTTCCTTTTCAGATTCTCTGTTTGTTCCCAGAGCATGAAGCTCTGAACCATAACTTGTTTCCATCAGAGCTTGGTGAACAGATTCCCATATTTCGTGGCAGAGAGAGAAAGGCGTTGTTGGCTTTGCATGGAGGCAGGCAGTATTTGGAGCTTCCCTCTCATTCTGCTTCATGTTTGGGCTTGCCATGTTGGAGCAATTTGAAAGACTTGAAAAGGTAAAACAGCCAGACGTGGTGCTGAACCACAGCTGTGCTACTGCAGAAGTAGAAGTCTGGCTGACCTAAGCAACAAGAGGCCATCTCCAGCTCTGGCAGGGTGAAGGAACCCTTGCCTAGCTCATGAGACCTCAAGTCTTGAACTACTGACTTCCACTGTCCCATTTAATGGAGCCACCCTTGTTTGCAGGAATTAGGAGAATTAATCCAGCTTCCAAAGCACTCTGCCAGAGTAGCACAAATGCTTGAGTGAAGGCTGCACTTCTTGTCGTGGCAGTGAAACATTGGCATTTGGTGTGTGCTGGCATCAGCAACAGTGTACTACAATACACCTTGGAAAATAGGGGGTTTTTATTGAATTCCTGAAAGTCTTACATATTCTGGACATAATGTCCATGATGTCTGTAATTAAGGAGCTTTGGTTATAATCACGAAAAAGTAGACGTGATTCACCTTAGCTCTCCTCCTAGTATATTTTCTATTACCAAACATGAGAGAAATTTGTATCTTTCCAAAGGTAAACATATTTCTCAAGTCTCTTTATGGGGATTACTGTAAGCGACATGGACCAGCTAATGTTGCTGTGTTTGTCAGTTACCCAGAAAACAGAAATGGAACTTAGTCTGACGCAGTTGCATTTCACTGTCCTATTCCAACTGCATTTTCCACTTATCCCTCCTTATCTAACACCTAGTATGCAGTATTACCCTGTAGACTGCATGGATCTGAGCATTTTAATGGAGTCAGTTTTGCACTTTGTTCTTATTTTGCTTACACTGAATTCCTTGCACTGGTGCCAGCCTAGTCAGTTTGTAGCTGTTTGACTGTCACACCATACTTTATATTTGGATGGTTTTGGCAAATCTGCAGCATTCTGCAAGGAGTTCTGTGCTGCCTCTCATCTTTAAGTTAAGCCTAAGAGTGGTGTGGGTGGATGTGTGTATTAACTAACTTTTCATTACAGATACTTTTTCCTAATAATTTTGTTTTTTGCTGGTTTTTTCAGTTCTCAGTAGGCTTCAGCCTGCTACTCACAGGCACTCCAATCCAGAACAGCCTCCAGGAACTGTACTCCTTACTCAGCCTTATTGAGCCTGACATCTTTCCTAGGGAACAAGTGAAAGAGTTTGTTGAGTATTACCAAGTTATTGAAAAGGAGAGTGAGGCAGGTCAGTAATAAGCAACATTGTACTTCAATCAAAACCAGCTTTTATCTTGACTAGGAAACAACCATGTAGTATCCTCTTTATTTGCTTTCTTTTAATGGTGACAAGCTTTAAAACAAAGCCACAAAAACGAATGATTACTTTTAAGGCAAGAGGTATCTTAATGTAGCTACTAAGTGTTGCAGGTATGCAGCTATGTTTTGGTTTCTCTGTTTGTAAAATGTGGCTTGAATGATTTCACTAATAGATGTGAGATTCCTTTTACATTTATTTTGAAAGTGTAGTTCTGAAGGTATTGTATAAATCCCTTACCTTTAACACAGTATTCTCCTCTTTATTTATTTTTTTATTTCTCTCTGCCTCTGCATAGCCAAAGAATTGCACAGTCTTCTGCAGCCATTTCTGCTTCGGAGAGTCAAATCTGAGGTGGCTGCAGAGCTGCCAAAGAAGGTGGAAGTGGTTCTGTACCATGGAATGTCAGCTCTGCAGAAGAAGTACTACAAGGCCATTTTGACAAAAGATCTAGGTAACTGAGAATTTTGAAGTCTACCAATTATTTTTAAAACCAAAACTAATTCCTGTTGTACATGCATGCTCTGTTGTAAAGAAGCAGAAGTTACTTTGGTCTGCAAAATATGTACAGAATAAATATGCTAAATTTGGGGTGCTTGATTTTTGGTTTTAGCTTGTGGCAAAATAAGAGACATGTATTGATCTCTTGCTCAGCTATTGCAGGGCTAGGAAGGGTCAGCTTGAGGATCTGCTTTGGCCCAATTTCTAATTAAAAATACTTATCACAAGGTAATCCTGTTCCTATGGCATGTTTTTGTATTCACACAAAAGGGTGGTACAAAAAATTCAGGATCTGTCGTTCTCTACAAATTTTCCAATAGCAGCACAGATGCCATAAAGCAAATTTCAACCTACTGGATGCAGATATGAGGTTTTTGGGAAACTACAGGGCTATGTAGACAATGCAACCAGTACCATCATGTGGTTTGTGAGTGCTTTTTTGTCGTAGGGAAATTAAAACTGGGGAGTTGGAGATCCTTTGTTCTTCTAGGGCTTTCTAGCACTTTGCATGAACATCACCAGGAAATCTGAACCTTCATCTTCTACTGTAGTCAGCATATGTGCATGCATTTTCTTTTGTTCCTCACAAAAATGCAGCTCTTCTTAATGTCCTGGTTGCCCAGGAGATCTTGACTGTGCTGTATATATATATATTTTTTTTTTTGGAAAACGCAAATGAAGTGCACCAAATTCACTAATTTTGATGATTCACTCTTTCAAAAATTACAGTGACCTTTTCCAGGGAGTCCAGAAAATTCAGTGAGTCTGACAAGGCAAAGTAGTGTTTATCAGGTTCTTATTTCTAAAGGCTTGTCCAAAAAGTGTCGGGGAAATTGTTTTTGGTCCATGAAAACATACGTATTATTCTTGACATGGGAAATTCAGATTCAGATGTGATACACAGAGAGAAATGCTCCAGTGCTGAAGCACTTCAGAGAATTGCTTAGTACCAAGATGTTTCCATTCACACCCATTAATGGAGCATGGGCTTCCCTGCTCTGTTCTTTTCTCTACTCTTTGTTCAGATGCATTTGAAAATGAAACGGGAAGGAAGGTTACACTCCAGAATGTCTTAATTCAGCTTCGGAAGTGTGTTGCCCACCCTTACCTCTTCAATGGTAGGAAAGCACTGTTCTCTCTTGAAACAGAAAATAACTTTCTTGATTTACACAGCGGTTTTCTATTATTAGTGTAATGCTTAGAAGAAGCAAGTAATAATCACTCTTGTACTTGAATCAGTAGCAGCTGTGAGTTTGTGACCAGTTCCAACATGACAGTTCATCAATAATGACGAATAAAGTAGGAGACTGTGTGAAGTCTGAGTTTTTGACTGCAGCTTTCTATTTCTGTCTTCTCTCATCTAAACAAAGAAATCGCAATGCCTTGTTAGCTACTGAGCGTGTCATTTAGAGATAGAGAAGGACCATCACTTCTCAAGCAAGCATTGTGTGGCTCTGCTCAGCAATAGTGGCAGTGCAGACACGCTGAGGTTGACCACAGAATTGTTATTTGTGTGGTATTAGCTCTGCTTTTGAAACTCCTTTCTGTTCCAGGTGTTGAGCCAGAACCCTTTGAGATTGGAGACCATATTGTTGAAGCCAGTGGCAAGATGTGTTTGTTGGATAAACTCCTTTCATTCTTGTATGCTGGGTATGTCATGTTGGGATGGGGTTGCCATAGGGAGAAAAAGTAAACTGGGAAAGCAAACTACCTCATTTAGCTATTGATTGAGCAGTTATTCATCACAACACAAGCACTGACCTATTTATTGCATGTTACTCACTACCTGAAAGAAGTAAAAAAAGCTGTATTGGAGATGGTACAGGAACCTTTAAGATTTTTGTAGCTTACCTTTAAGTATTTCTCAAAGCACTTAACTAACTCCCTCACATGTTCTCATATTTGCCATATTTGGGAACCTGGGACAATAACCATGTAACTTGGTATTCAGCATATCTGCTTATATTGTGGGTTTCCTAAAAGTGGTTTCCAATGCCTCAGTTGAGTTTCTTTGTGCTAGCATGTTTGTGTTAGCCTGGGAGACATAATCTATGGCAAATGTGAAAAAGAAAAACTCAAGAATCAGCTGAAACTTTGGAAGTTTTGTGGTTGATGTTCAGAACCCCTTGTGTTGTGCTCTGGTGAGTTCAGAACCTGGAACCCAAAGGCCAAAAGACAGCGCTTCAACAGCCCTTGTGAAGTTCTGATGTGATTTTGTTGTCTTTGTCCTGCTGTGTAGCACCTTGGGAGTGGCTGCCTCTCCATTGAATGTCTTTGCTGCAGGACCAGCTCTGTGCAAATTCTGGACTTGAAAATGTCTGTGTTCTACTCTATGGTGAAGTCTGATTTAAACAGAGACTGTCTGAGGCCTAAGGCCGAGAGGGAGGAGAGTTGATTTCTAACACACATTTGTAGGTAGAGTTTGATCTTTGAGAGTCATTTGCTGGAGAAGGAAATGTTCTACTGTCACAGACATGCTGATACTACATTTTCCCAGTATTTCAGATGCATTGTAGTGTGTGATTTGAGAGCAGTCACGTGGTGAGGAAAACCTTGTAATGCTAGGCTGAAGCTGAGGGTCCTTTGAGACAAGCTCCTTTGGGTCCTCACCAGCCTGTATCCAGCCAGCAGCAGAGCTGTGCCAGAGCCTTGTTACTTCTCTGTGACTCCATACTCTGGACAGGGCAAATGACGATGGCAGATAAAGCTTAACTGATTGCATTTAGATGTGGAGCTGGAAATGTGGTGAGGGAAGAGGCTGTGGTTCTGGGAGGCCTTGCTGTGTAACAGGGACTAATAATGACTGGTTAAGCTACTGTGACCCCCTAGCACGCTGTGAAATGCTGTCAGAGTGTGCTGAGGGTCACAAGGTCTCGTGTTCTACTTGCAGTGGCCACCGTGTGTTGCTCTTTTCTCAGATGACTCAACTGCTCGATATCCTGCAGGACTACATGGACTATAGAGGTATGTTCTGCACACTTTGATAGGAGAGAGCTTATCCTAATGATCTCTGCCAGATACAGTTCCTGTGATTTTGGTTGATCGGCCTGGGATGGAGAAAGGAATGTGATGAAGGTCTATTGGTTCTTAGTAGATAGGGACCATATTCCTATAGTGGTTCTTTGAGTTGCAAGGTCTTGAGTTCAGCTCTTTGCTGTTACCAGCTTCCTGAAATGAGCTGGCAGTTAAGTGTTGTTCTTCAAAGTAGCTTCACCTTTTGTGCCTTGATAAAATGGAGCTAACAAATGGCAGGGTAGCAATGTTTCATTATATACCTGTGTTCAATTGTGTACCTGTGTCCTGAAGTAATTGCAGTAAAGGCAATAGGCTTGCTTTAGGTTAACTTTGTCCAGCACAAAACACAAACTGAGCCACAGTTATATCAGGAAATTAATTTTTGATTAAAACAGTTGTTGACAGTGGGGCCCCAACATGTCTGTGAGGGCAGGTTGGATCAGACCATTTTTGGCAAGGTTAGCAATGTGTTCTTGGGACATTTTCTTTTGTTTCAATCCACGTGGCTCCATGCCTGCTTAGGATTTCCCATGAAAGAGGCTTTTGTTTGGTGTTTATGGTTTTGGACAACTAATAATGTAGGATAAAGCCAAATGTAGTGCCATATCCCGTACTGCTTGCTCACAGCAAAGCACACACTGAAGGCCATGGGAGTTTGGATAAGGAGGATCTGGTGGTTGTTGGCCTGCTTAGTGGGGCCAGCAGCCAGCACAGCATAGTCTGAAATGGGACTGTGTGCTAATGTTCTTTTACTTGGGCTCTGAATTTTCCTGTTGTGTTTCCAAGCAGTAAATTAAATGCTAAGAGTCTCTGCTTCAGACACAGCTAAATTGCTCTTTACCAACAGTCAATCTGGAAGTCAGGGTCATTACTAGTTTATAGGAGGTTTAACTGGGAAAAAATGAAGGAGTTGAAGGCAATAAAATGAGAACCAAGTCAGGAGGATTTGGCACAAAAAGATTCAGGACAGCAATGAGACAGTAGAGAATGAGGTAAGAGGGTAAGAGCAAAGGCGAAATTTCAGAAACATAAATGTTGTTTGTTTGGAAAGGCTACAGCTATGAGCGGCTGGACGGCTCTGTTAGGGGTGAGGAGAGACACCTTGCCATCAAGAACTTTGGTCAACAGCCCATCTTTATCTTCCTGTTGAGCACCAGAGCAGGTAAGTAAGGAGAGACAAACAACCCATCTTGCTTCTGCACTCTTATTTTATTCTCTTTGGCAAGGTTTCAGGGAATTCTGAGTCCCGCAGAGTCTGTTCGTGTGGGGGATATTTGAGGGAGACAGGACACATCCTGAACTTGGGTCTCTCATCTAGGACATCTGGTTTCTGTGCTTTCCTTTTGGCAGCTGATGCCAAGATCCTTTTCATATTGCAGCCTCTTGAGTTTATTTTATTCCAAGTTCCATAATGCCTGTCTCTGTGCCAGTTTGAGCTTAAGGAATCTCACTAGCATTTTATTTCTGCAAGCATCAGACTTTAGGCAGGAACAGACTTCCTTTAAGTAAGCTGGTAGAATTGCTTCTCAAGTTTGCTGAACATGTACATGCTCTTTAGCTGGCAGACAGACTGAAACGAGAGCCTTTTACCGTCCTGAGGCTGCAGGGAACTCCATGGGACTGCCATCTGTGCTTCTTCCCCTCTTCGCTCCCTGGGCATATCTGTGTCTTCTACACAGTTTCAAACCTCCCTGTCTCTTGGTTCAAACAAGCACAGAACCAGGCTTCTGGTTGTCTCCAGAGGCGGAATCCACACTGCTTGGTCTCAAACATCAAACTGGAACCAAGTCTCCCTTTGGGCTTCTGGTTAGACTTGTCTTGATGAGCCTGGCTCCAGTGACACCACAGTGTACTGAGGGGAGCACACAGGGACAGTGAAGGGAAGACCCTAGTGGTGGATGTCAGGAGTATGTGTGTCCCTCACCACAGTGCCCGAACTCTCCCTGCCCATGCCAGCCAGACTTAGAGTTGTTTTTTACTCCACGCTGCTATTTCTGGCCAAAGCATCTCGTATTCAGCTGGGTGCAGGTGTGCTAACAGCATTGCCATTGCTGTTCTGTTATGGACAGAGATTCTCAGGTGCATGACTGTCTCCACTTGCAGGGATATTCTGATTACAGTGGAATTGTCTTGTCATGACTGGGAGAAATGTAAGACAGCAGGCTGTCACCTCTTTAACTACAGTATGTGGTCACAGTAGAGGTATTTAAAATTGTAAAATAAACTGGGGTTTTTTATCTTTTTATTTAATGATAGCCCAAGTTCTAACCTCAAAACCTTTAAGTCATATAAGCCCCTGGGCTCTGGTTATTGTGTAGTTTGGCTTGGTGTTTTCCACTGTTTCAGTGGTGTATTTCCAGCTGGTTCTGTGCTGCAGCCAAGTCATGACTTGGGCAGTCCCTTGAGGCTTCAGGGAAGCCAGTCTTTACTGGGATAATCTTCCTGCCAGCAGAAGTATTATGTCTATGTTCATCAGT
Organism: Melanocharis versteri; assembly: GCA_013397845.1. Classification (NCBI taxonomy): domain Eukaryota; kingdom Metazoa; phylum Chordata; class Aves; order Passeriformes; family Melanocharitidae; genus Melanocharis; species Melanocharis versteri. Next base: position 278,320 of record VZTG01009976.1, read on the forward strand.
CTTGACCATCAGTACCCTTTGCATTGGTTCGCTCACACCCTATGTTTTTTGATTACATTGCATTGTACAGCTTCTTTTTTGGGCTGTTGCAGAAAGCTGGAAGCTGGAAATGGAAGGCTTACCCATCTGTTTAGATCCTTATGAGACTTAGATTTGGGTTTGAGAGATGGATTGGATTAGATACAGTTGATCAGATCTGACAAAACTTTGCACAGCATAAATTCTCCAGCTTCTCCTTTATTTTCTGTTGGTGACATATTTTATGACCTTCTTTTGTTTGTAGGTGGAGTTGGCATGAATCTGACGGCAGCAGATACAGTTATTTTTACTGATAGTGATTTTAACCCACAAAATGACTTGCAAGCAATAGCAAGAGCTCACCGGATTGGGCAGCACAAGTGAGAAATGTCACTACTTCTAGTTTAGTTGCTGACTCTTTTGGCCTTTCAGTATTACTTTCCCTTTCCATAGGCAATGGAAGGTTAAAGTATGAGGATAGATTGAAGATCAAAGGGGAACAGAGAGGATTTTGTGTCTTCATTTTCCAGCTGCAGCCTCGTGCAGTCTTGTCTCTGTCATGTATCCAGGGTGGGAACTTTGTAAATTTGGAGTGGGAGATGGAGGCTGGAGGTTTGCCTGCACTTTCGCAATGAGCATTTCTCCTGCGTCAACCAGAATTGTATCAGCATCGCATTTCTGCTGATTATTTTTGTTTTGTTCTTGCCTTCTTTACCTACCAAAGCAGTGGGTGAGGGGATAGTAAATATCTTAGTGCGCCTCAAAACCAAGTAAGTAATAAGAATTTTCTTAAACTTTTCAAGGCCTGTGAAAATTATCCGTTTGATTGGGCGAGATACAGTTGAAGAAATAATCTACCGAAGAGCTGCCTCTAAGCTCCGGCTGACCAATGCCATTGTAGAAGGGGGGCAGTTTGCTCTGGGAGCACCCAAGCCTCAGGGAGCAGCAGAGTTACAGGTAAACCAGAGTTATATCCTCAGTTTAACTCCAGTAACCACCTTAGAAATGTCCCGGAATGTTTCTGTGTTTACGTCAGATCTGAACCTCTGCAAACAGTTGTGCATTGACATGACAGCTTTTGTATGTAAGAACCAAAATGGCATCCTGGGTCCAGACAACATCTGATGTTTGAAGACAGCTTTTGCAATTTTGAAGTGCATTCATTGTGGGAAGAGGGTGTGTTTTCTTGGAGAAGAGGGGAAGACAAAACCTTTCTTTGTCTTACTTGGTTTTTAATTATAATTAGTGGAAATTATAAAAAGTGGGAGCTGACTCATTGTTTCTAGAACTGATCTGTCTCTGGTGCTTTTCTCTCACAAACAGAGCTGATAAGAAGTCAGGTGATAACCTAGTCAGCTTTTGGTTGTTAGTCTGAAACTCGGTCAACCTTCTTTTGGCCTCTTGGCAAATACAGTGTCTCAGGAGTCAAGGCATGATTTATAATTCTGACCTGAAAGCTGAGGTTTGTGTTGAGAACTTGGCTTGAAAACCTCAAGCAAAGTGACATTTTAGGGAATATATCCCCTGTGTGCAGCTAAACCTAGGAGAAGTTTGGATTTAGTGTATCCTTCCCCCCTTCTGCCTCCCCTCCCTGCCCCATTAGTATGTATCTCAGCAATTATAGTTTCTGTGGGAGAAGTGGAACTGAGCCCATAGGAAATTCCATGCTGATATTTTTCTCCCCCTGGATTTTCATGGTATTTAGGCTTTTGTTTTAAAGGGGTTGAGGGCAAAAGCAAGCCTGGCCTTTCTGGCTATGAAGAAAGCTGCTTGAATGCAGTCAGTACAGTGCTATTTTGTCATTTAGCCCTGAAGAAAAACGACTGTTCAAGTCTGGATGAGTTATGATTGAGGGAGATACATTGTTGGGGCTTGTCCCATCAGCTGTTGGGAGAATAGGGCAGGTTAAAGTATAAGTATTTTGACAGGCAGCCTTAAAGCTTAGGTTCCTCCACTCATACATCCTTTGCATTTAAGCCTGAGAAGCTCGAGACACTGGGATTGACATGGAATTAGAGGATAATAATACTGAACTTCCCCTTCTCTTTGTTCCAGCTGAGTGAAATCTTGAAATTTGGCCTGGATAAATTGCTCTCCTCTGAGGGAAGTACTGTACAGGATGTGGAGCTGGAAAACATCCTTGGAGAGACAAAAGGAGGGCAGTGGATAATGGACACTGTGCTGCCACAAAAGGAAGAGAATGAAGAGCAGGATACAGAGAGTAAGTTACGAATCTAAATAGTTATGTCACTTGAGTGCTGGTAGAGAAGGCTTCCCAGGTAGGGAAGGTAGGGTGGCATTTTTTAGGCAAGAAGAAGGAAAACTAGAATTGTAATTAAGTTACTTGGATTTTGTTTGTGGCCTATCCACAAACTTTATTTCTGAGTCTTTATCGGTAATTTTGTTCTTTTTTGTGTCCTTATTTGCCTGTTTGTAAGATGTTAACAATGCTTGCCCAATTTTGGTGGCTGAGAGTTGAATTCCTTTTCATATTTTAATACCTCAGATGGAAATTCCTGAGTAATGGGAAATATTCATATTGTAGCTACTGCTTTTTCCACAGAGAGCCAGTAAGATAGATCTGCAGTTTTGGAAACGTAATAGTAACATAAGGAAAGGCGGTATAGCAGGTGTTTCATTTTTTATCTCCAACTAAAAGATTATTGGCTATGAAAATCCGAAAGGTGAGATAAGAAATGCAGAGTCATGGTGTCTATACAACTGAAACAAACCTACTCTGTCTTCAAAACACTGCTTTCCAGCCCAAATGTCACCCAATTGTGGTTAGTTTTTCATAGCCCCATACTATATGAAAATAAATTCTGAGGATACTTCCCTCTTCCAGTGCCTTCTTTCCCAGAGAAAGACTGAATTTCTGTCTGGGTACACAGTAGCACTTAAATATAGATTTGTGATTGAAGCTGAAATGTGACCCTGCAGGACAGTTATTGTCCATCCAGCAGCAGTTGCTGGCAATGACAAACTATTTGCTGAGAGTTAGCAAAGAGTGGTATTTTCTGGTGGTGGCTTGAAGGAGGAGCAGTGGTACCACACTGTGTAAAAGGTGTTGGGAAAATAACTCACGTGGTGAGCAGCAGCCCTGGGCTGCCGGAGTTCTGTGCTTTCATTTCATTTGGGAGCGCAAAAGCTAAAATTTGCTGTCCCTTTACAAGAGCTGCCTGTAACTACATAGCAGAGCTAAATGAATTCTCCACTGGCAGAAATTGAATGACCAAAGAGAAGAGCAATGGAACCACAATTTAAAATAATTAATTGACTGAAATAAGAAGAAATGTTCCTTGCCAGTCTAAATATCTTAAATTATCTTAAATTAAAAGCTTTTGTCTAAGGAAGCAAATCTTGATTCTCTTGTTTCTACATGATGCTGACTCTGGTCATACCAAAAAATTGTGAGAATTAAGATCTTTCTCTGCTGAGGGTAGAACAATGTCACAGAAGAGCCAGATTTTTTTTTGATCTCACTGTACATTTTAGGTGTTAGTAGGTTTCAGTTCCCTTTCACACTTTTAAATTATTTTTTAAAGGTCACATGTACGTGTATGAAGGCAAAGATTATTCAAAAGAACCCAGCAGAGAAGACAAAAAAGCATTTGATCAGCTTTTGGATCTTCAAAAAGCATTGATTGAAGAGACCAGTAAGGAAGGGAGAGCTCTCCGGAACAAAGCAAACGTAAGGCAGATGTGACAAGGCACATGATGCTCTTTCATTTGCTTGTGGAAAATGAAACTTGGCAGTTTTCTCTTTACCTACAGCTTGCAGAAGGCATGTTAAAAGATTTGGATGTCAGTGTACTAAAGTTGGCTCTGGAATCAGGGCTTGATAATTCAGCAGTTCTGCTAACAGATCTGAGATATGCTGTACAGGGCACTTCTATAAATTCAGGTCACAATACTGCATATTATGTGACAATTGAGATCTGACGATTAAGACTTGCGGGCAAGTAAACAAATGGGAAAGGAGTGTAGGTTAAGGAAGGCATCAGGCATGGCTTTAGGATGAGCAGTTTGTTTTTGTGATACCTCTTTCTTTCTCCAGGCCCTTCTCACAGGCCTTCGGGAACAGTCGGCCAGGAGGAAGCACTTGCTGAGTGAAGAGGAGCTGGAGGCTCGGAGGAAAAAGCGCCAAGAAGCAGCAGCAAAGAGAGCAAGGCTCATGGAGGAAAAGAAGGCCGCAAAAGCAGAGGCAGAGCACAAGAAAAAGTATGGTTTGTACTGCATCTACTACCTGTAAACTGATGTCTATTGCACTGTACTCTTGAAATGTGTGACTGATGAAAATAATATGCTCGAACTGTGTAACATGGGGATGTGAAGGTGGAAAAATGGCTTGAGTCCCTAGCAAGGGTTCTTTCCTCCTGAATACCGTGCCTGACTTTACATCTACATTAATTCATCGAGAGTGGCCTGAATAAGAACCCCATGTCTGACTGTACAATCAATAAGCATTTGGGAGAAGCTTTCTGAAATGTCACAGTTGGCCCCTATAAATTGATCTGACATCTGTGACTCTCTGGCACATGTCTTAAATTTGTCCTTGTTTCCCAGGTGTTCTTCCTTTTCACCACTCCAAGAAGCTCCTTGCCCTTTGTTATGTGCTCACTTTTTCCATGCCTGCAATTGGCTTATCACATTGGCATGTGGCTCTTAGTATCATAGATAAGAGCTGTGGTAACTTGTTCTGTCCTAAAATGGGGAGGGAGCAGAGGGAGTGCTGGTCTGGGTTTCCTGCAATGATTTAAACCAAGCTGTGTGCTCCCCACTTTGATTTTCATTGAACGTCCTCTTCTCTTGTTGGTTTCAGGATGGCCTGGTGGGAGGCCAATCATTACACATCTACCTGTCTTCCTTCAGAGGAAAGTGGCTCTGAGGAAGAGTTTGAGGAGGATGAGTTGGGGCAGAATGTGGATTTAGATTACAAAGACGCAGACCAGAACTATATCAAGTATGTCATGGGAGATGTAACCCACCCCCAAGCAGAAGAGGAAGATGCCATCATTGTCCATTGCCTAGGTGGGACCTGTGGACAATGGGAGTATTGTTGGGTGGGGTGAACAAGGGAGCTGAATTGTCTCTAATGGCTCAATAGTTTCTAATTCTGAAATAATTTGGATTTGAGTCTGACGTAATCTCAAGTGGTGCAGAGGCAATACAGCCTCTACTCCAGCATGTATAATATATATATTATATAATATATAATATACAGCAAGGTGTGCAAGGGTCTTTGCATGCCTGCTCTGGATTTATTGGTAAACCTCTTCAAAGGTGCCTGTAGGGCTTGAAATTTTATATCTGTGGCTAAATGATGACAGTTCCTGAGAGCAGGGCCTTTTGTTTTTCCAGTGGAAGCTATAGGGATGAAACTGAGATACTAAAATTCATCTTCTTTTTCCAGCTAGCAAAGAGAGACAGACACTTCCAGAGGCTGAGTTCAGAGTTTCTTGGTGCTTGTCTCTCAACGCTGATAGTACAGAGGCTCTAGGCTAGTCTCCTAATTTAAGGCCCTCTTTTAAGACATTAAAGCTGAGGGAGACAAAGTCACATTACGGAGTTCCTCCTGAAGCAGGGTTGGAGCTGCTCTCTGGCCAGGGCTATAGCAGAACATCATCTGCTTTGGCTTATGTTACACTTGGTGTGAAACCTCATGCTTGAAGTGCAAATGCCAGGTGAAAGACTGCAAATATCAAACACCTGGTGTGGGAAGCCCAAGGCACCAATCTGGGGACATACTACATGCACGCTCTGTGTACCTATATGTATTTATGTGAGGGTGCTGTCAGGGTTATATGCTCAGTGCTATGGTTAGTGCTTGTTTCAGCATTCTCGGTGGACAGTAAGGAATTTTTCTGTGGAGTTTTTCAGGGAACTGTGATAAGTTTGTTTTTCTCGAGGGCTGAGGTTTATCCTTTAGGATAGTCCCTTGAATAGTGGTTGACTTAAGTTTGTGTGTAGTTCCCATGTCTGGTTTTGATAATCATTCATTGCCTGTGTACAGAGCAGGTGCCTTTCCTGCAGGGGTGGTCTCCAACCTCACTTCTAAAAGGAGTCTAACTTGTTATTTCATTCTAGATGACTCCGGCCGCTGGGGAAGGGGTGGTTTATTCACTGCTCTAGAGGCTCGTTCTGATCAGCCAAGGAAAATATATGAGATGGCAGGAAAGATGAAAGGTAAGAGATTAAAATATGACCTGAGGCCAGGATACTTGAAAGAGCTGAAACCTCACTGACACTGCAGGAATGAGGTGCCTGGATACCTCGATATTCATGTGTTTTACTCTTTCTCTGGATGTGTGCATCTCTAGCTCTGAAAGTAGTACTTCAGCGGGTGCTTTGACTTGGCTTGTTTGGAGTGTGACTTCCATCCTGCAACTCATTAAAAAAAAAGGAAAAAACTCCAAACTTGTACATTAGTCACAGAATGTTTTTCACTATATAAGACAGAGCACTGCATCTTCTGTCAAAGTGCTTTAAAGAAGGATGAAAGCCTCCTCAGGCAGTACTCAGCTGAGCCTTTGCTTCCCTCCAAGCACTAATACGTATTAACAATTTTGAGATACCCGCTTCTGGTTAGGAATGAACATCTTGCTATAAGGTGGGCCTGTTGATCTTTCTAATTTCCTGGGAGATGCTTCCTTCTCATTTCAGTGTCTCTCTTTCCATTTGTTTTCTTTAACTGGGATGTTTGTGCATGATTGTGTGGCTCAGGGGGGAAAATGTTTGTCTTGATTCCCTGGGGTCTGACTGCTGAAACCATCATGAGGAGATACAGTCTCAGAGAATAATACAGAATGTGACAGTGAAATCACTGCTGAACTGACTGCCTGCTTACTCTTCAGGACTGATTTTTTATTGTTGTCCTGTTCTTTTTTCTGGACAGACCTGGAGTTAGGAGGAACCCTGCTATTCCCTATTGATGATAAAAAATCCAGGAAAAAAGGACAAGATTTGGTGAGAATGAGAAGCTCTTTTCCTGTTTTGCTCTATCCATATGTTTTTGAAGCTGTGTGAAATGAATCTTATGTCTTTTTCACAATAATGGCACTGATTACTGAACATGGCTAAGTTGCAGTTAAATATTAGAGATAACGAGTTCTTTTCTTCATTTATTAAAGCTAAAAGTTAGTAATGCAGTTTTCCAGCGCTGTCAGTGTGTCTCTTAGTACTGTATGTAGATTCTATTTCAATTTTTTGTGTTTTCTCCTTAGCTGGCCTTGATTGTAGCTCAGCACCGGGATCGGTCCAACAACTTGTCTGGCATTAAGCTGTCAGCTTTGGAAAAGGGCCTGAAGAAGATTTATTTAGCAGCCAAGAAAAGGAATGGTAAGTGTCTGTGCAGTAGAACAGCAAATCCATACATGTATGGTTGCACCTAAAGATGATGACCAATTTCCACCTCTCTACTGTTTTTTTCTCAAGTGAAGTGAGATCTCCATAGCAGATATGTTGCTCAAAAGTATTTCCTCTGTTCTTTGTTGGGTATCTTGAAGTCTTTTTCTAGATTGCTTTCTGTATGTGTATCTTCTGCTGAAGAGCGTGCACTCTCTGTTCCCTCCTTCTCAGCAACAGTGCATCTTCCACGGATCGGGTACGCAACAAAAGGCTTCAACTGGTACGGCACCGAGCGGCTCATCCGAAAGCACCTGGCAACTCGGGGTGTGCCCACTCTCATGTATCCTTTTGGAGTGTCTCATCCCGTTCACCATCTAGTACTGAAATGATCCTGTAAATACCTTGGTAAATGCAAAGCAAGGAAGCAAGGCAAGGCACAGATGCCACAGTCCAGCTAAAAAACTTGTCTTCTCTCACTTTGCTGTCAGCATCCAGCATTTCTGACAGCATCCAGGTACTCACTCCACACCAAAGACTTAGCATTTTAGGTGATAATGACAGATGAGTGTGATTCAGCATGCCTGTCAGAATTTGTTAGAACCAGGTGCTAGTCTTCTGTTGACAGCATGGACTTACCTGTATATGCCACATCTGTGGGGGACATGACTGGAATTTCAGATTACGGAAGTCACTCAGAAAGCAGAAAAAGTGGGAATATAAAAAAACATTACGGTGTTCCAAACAAGTGATAGCCTGCTTCCTTGGCTGAACATGATGAAAGTTGGTGTGTTAGGACAGGCTTAGGAAGGCTTTCACCTTCCAGGAAAGGAAGCAGGTTTACAAGGAGGCTCTGTTTTGCCACTTCTCTTGGAAGACGTGCATTTGCTATACTGACACTGTCAGCAATTCTATGAAACCGAAAACCTGAAACAAAGACAAAAGTATTCAGAGCATTCTGGCTCTCTTCCTTGGTGAGTCTGTTAGTGGACATGTTGTCTGGTATCTGTTGGCACTTGACAGCATTTCCTTGACACTTTATTAGATACTACTTCTCTAGGAATAAAAGTTCTTCCTCTGCTTCACAGCAATATTCATCTTCAACAACAGTCTCAAAGCCATGAAGATGCAGTAATTTCACCAAGAACATGCACAAAAAGTGACCATCACTCAGGCAGTCCACGTGCATTCACATCAGAAACAAGGCTTGCACAGCCATTATTCACACCTGAACTCTCTGCTGTGACTGGCCCCAACATTTGCATGTTGCCAGTGGCTATGGAGTGGAATGAGACTCCCTCTGGCTCCAGAGTCCAAAGAGGAAGGATGTTGGCTCAATCCCAGATCTCTTTTGGAGATGGAAAATTAAACTTTCAACTCATGGTCCGTTGTTATCCCTTACATTAAGTTATTGTTAGGGCTTGGAACACAGTATTGTTTAGCTGTATTTCCCTGCCTCCTGCCTCCCTCTCAAATTTCATACCTTATCTCACTATACCTCTTTTCAATCAGCTTTTTAGTGGCTACCTGGCATTCAGACTACACGTCCACATATAACTCAGCAGAAAGGAACCTGTCAACTGTATGACAACCACGCAGGATAAACTGTTTATACTCTTCTGGTTTCTCAGAAATCCATTTGCCTTGCATTTATTAAAATATAAAATTTAGCTACCTAATCATGTGTTTATAGTCTAGCAAAATGCTGACCAGTATCCTTGGCAAAGGTGTGCAAGGCTGACAGAATTTGAGATTGACTATGAATGATACCTTTCCTTCTTCCACAACTCTTATTTCATTACACAGTTTTTTGTTGCAGCCATTGGGCAAAACTAGTTCCTTACTGCTGTCTAAAAAACTGTGTGAAAGGTTCCATGGCTGTTTGATTCACTTTTTAGTGCAGTTTTTGATGTTGGCTTTGCTCTACTGCAAGAGAACTTCCCTGTTTTTCACATTGTTGACACTGTTGACTTAAGCCAACATATTTTTAGGGTGTTTTTGTACAACCAGGCAATAGTAGCTCTCCTAATAAGTGCTGTGACCAGGGAGACTGTGAGGGGCCAAACTTAATTCAACTTAAAGTTCATCTTCCAATAGAAAATCAGCCCACAAGCAGTGGAAAGTATGTCCCTATATATCTCATTGCCAACATCCATCTCACTGGCTGCATTTACACTGCCTTTGTGGCACCATCTGGCTATTTAATAATTCCAGGCCTGCCATGGCTCATCATGCTGACTGGTGTGCTCCAGATGAGAAGCCCTCCTGAGCTGGATACTCTGTCGTTCACTCTTGGCTGTAGCAGACAACCCCATGGGATTGGTCACCTCCTTTGACCCTGCTGGAGCTGAGGGCAGCCAGGGCTGCACAGCACCCCTGTGGGTAAAGACCTTCCTTGCAGCTGCTCCCAGGAACGGCCCCCTCTGCATTTGGCAAAGCGCCTGCAGGATCAGAGTCCGACCGTGAGGACTTGGAGGGGTGAGAGGTGGTGACTGGATGTACCTTGTTTTCCCCAGTCTCTCAAACTGGCTCTCTTCCAGCGGGCCGGCTGGTGGCACTGTTAATCAGCTGCAGCAGCTCACGGTGCTTCTCCAGCCTGGAAAAACGCTCCCTCTTTCCCAGAATTAAAACACCAATTACGTTTTTTTCTTTGGCAGCTTGACTGAACACATAATTTCAGTCTGCAGACTCAAGGCTCTGTTCCTCCACCTCTTCTTTTTCCTGCATGTTTTTTGCCCTTCGTTAAAAGCTTTCGTTCCCACATATTCCAGTGTGTGCAGTCTTGTTCCTCAGCTTCACGCACACCTACAGGTTCTCTGGCCACCAGTTGCACATGACCAGGGTTTGTCCTGTGGCTGGGTCCCCTAGAACAGACTGAAGTTGTGTGTCTGCCCCCACTAGGGCCACCTATTCCTTTCTGAGGCCTCATGCTTTCCTTCGTTTCAGCCTCTGTCCTGTGCCCCCACCCTGCTATGACTGTTACAAGGGAGAGGAGGGCTGTCTGTTAATGTCCCTTACCCCCTAAGGTCTACAGGGAGCTGAGAGGTACCTGTAACACAGAGGAAAGGTCATGCTATGCAACAGATTTTAGCCCTCTAACTCAGGGGCAAGTCAATAAATCAGGTTCTTTTCCTCTCTCGTCTTTTTGAACTGTACAGATGAAATCTACCTTATTTTTTTCCCCTTTAAATGTACTTAGGAAATGATTCTGGAGTGTGGGGATTTCGTTGTGGGTTTTTTGCTTTCTTTTTTTTTAAACAATATTCTTTACTATTCTTTAAATCGGCTGAACCCAAAGAAAGCTCTACCTCTGTCTGCTTTGAAATGGAAGTGAGATTTAAACTGAATCCTGAATTGGGTTTTGCAGAATCTCAGCCAAGAGAAGTTTTTCTAGTGTTTGCTACCCACCACCATTTCTCTTTATTTGGGCAGAAATCATGTATTTCAGATAATTAATTCCATAAAAGGCTCAGCAGCTTTTATACAAGTTGCTATACAAAATAAATGTGTCATGCTGTTTCTTCAGCTGTGCAGTACTACGCATTTTCCCTTTCTAAACAGCAACCACCCCGAAAGGAAAGGAAGGTGCTTTTGTAGTCATGTCCCTCTGGCCTCTCTCTCTTCCTCCAAACAAGATTTTTTGCAGCGGGAGAGCTGAAAAGTGGCACCTTGTGCATTTCTGTCATTGCACGTTTACTTAAACTTTCAATGTAAGCTGCTGGAGTGAGGTCAGCGGCCGAGAGCACGATCATGCACAGCTCAGATTGGCTGTATGAGCAGTTTCATCAGATAGGACCTATGAAGTGACATCCAGTCTCAGGAAAAAACTTTGCACCCCGTGCTGGAGGCTCCAGCTGATGCTCTATAAAAGCAGGCTGTAATTCAGAGGGACATTTATACTTGTGCTGGCTCAGCTCATGCTTGTGTTTCTTGACAAAGCACTGCCTCTGATTCTCAGGGCATTATGCACACAAATTATGTCTTTAGTGGCCTGTAACTTGAGAATGATCTTTTCCTTCTACTCAGGAAATAGTAAAAATAATACCAAACTCAGAAATCAATCAGTTTTTATGGCCATATGTAGAGATGTGATTTTGTCACTGAATTTTGTCAGAGACAAAAATTATCTGGGTATGTCACTGAGTGTTGGGGAAGGTGGAGCCTGGATTTTGAGGAAAGAAGAAAACTGGTTTCCAAGGTGATGGAGAAAATCTACAGCAAATTCAACCTCAGTATCTTAACAAAAATATTGTATGCATGTATCTCCAAGCAGAGCAGAATCTGACCCACGAAAATGATCAATAGAAAAATATAAGGATAAGGAGATTGATTCATTTAGAAATAAGTGAAGCCAAGGTCCTGGAGGAAAAAGAAATGCAAACTTTTGAGCTGAGAGATGACTTAAAAGTGTAACATACACGTCAAGTTGTGTGAAAACTCCCACCGCTTTACAATTTCAGTGAATAGCACGCTGCTCATGCACTGTGATCAGCAAATCAAAGTGTAAGACACAATGATTCAAAACCCTAAAGGATTTGCCATAAGAAAGGATAATGTCCACATTTCAGGAAGTGCCTCATCTCTCCCTGGTTTTCTGTCCAATTCATGCTTTTCAAAGTGAAAAATACAGGCCTGAGGAATGCAGTAGATGGATTAGTAGAATTACATATGAGTATTTCCTGTAGAACACAGATCTCTGTATCATTTTGAATTTCCTGCAAGTGTGTGTATTTTATGTTGGACTACACCATCCACCCATCTTGGCCCTGGTCAGCTGGTACTGCAGTGGTGCGAAGGCACACAGACCCTTTAGAAAATGTGATGAAGACAAGAACTGTCTGGATCCTCATGTTTCAGGCAGGAAGAGAATGTTTCTGCTTGCACTTGTAACATTTTCCTGTGTGTTTCTTCAAAGCTAAGGATAGAAACAACCCCCTCAAGGAGCTGTATGAAATGAGAATGTTAATCATGTTGCTGTTGAAAAAAACGAATCAAAGGAGAGTTAAGGGAAGACAGAAGTTGCTTTTTGTAAAATCTGAAAAAGGCTTGGGTTTTGCTGGCTTAAGCATAAAAGAATTATTTTATTAACTTACTTGCTGAGATAAGTGCAGGGCATCTACTAGCCTTTCTCTGCTGCTTCCAGTGAATTTGAGGTTGCAGCATTGGCATTCACATGATAAGGGTTGCTTTTTTTTCTATAGAAGAGGGACAAATTAGGAGCAAATCAGAGGTATTTATGATATCATAAACCTCATAAAATTATCTCAAGTCTACTGCGGACAGGGATGAAGAATCTGAAATCATATCCCTTTTTTTGTGTGCCACTTCATGAAACATTCAGGCCCTGCCTCCTCACCTGTGTGTGCATCTAAGAACATGCCATAAAGCAGTGCCAGACCATATACTTGACCACTTACAAATCCTTCCTAAAACATCTCCTGGCCACTGTTCCAGCAGGAAGGGGAAAATATCAAAGCAGAGGAGAACTGAACCGTGAAAGTGTCTTGCGTTACAAGCACACTCTGGACCAGAGACCAACTTTGTTTGACATGGACATACTGGAGTGAGTCCACTGACATGATTCAGGGATTGGAGCATCTGACAGTCCAGGAGCTGGGATTTTTTAGCTTTGAGGTTTCAGAGTAATGTTTCATTATGAAACATTTGTCATGAGGTTTCAGAGTTGATGTATGTAAATGTGTATCAATATGTATAAATACCGGTTGGAAGGGAGTGAAAAAGTGGAGCCAGACTCTTCTCAGTGGGACCTGGTGAAAGGAAAAGAGGGAACAGGTGGAAACTGAGATACACGAAATTACATTTCAACGTGAGAAAAACCCCATTTTTACTATGTGTGTGTTAAACACTGGAACAGGTTGCCCAGGGAGGTTGTGGACTCTCTGTCTTTAGAGATGTTCAAAACCCTGCCTGACACAGCCCTGAGCAACCTGCTTTAGTTGACCCTATTCTGAATGGGGAGACTGGACCTCCAGAAGTCTTTTCCAACTGAAACAATTCTTCTGTGAATCTGTAAGATCCATTCAGGTACCTTAAAGAAAACCCTAATCAACTCTAATTTTACCTACTCAGTAGTGTACAGGAGCAGAGCACTTCACAAATTTCTGAACTATGACCCTACTACACAGGTGGCTTGACTCATGCGAAACACTTCCTCGTGTCTCAGAGGTTTAAACAGATGATGAGAGATAAGCATGTAACAGTATCTCAGAATCGGCCCCTGAGCCCATCTTCAGTGTATTTCTCCTTTGCCAGTCTTCTGTGTGACCTAGTTGGGTGTGAGGGGGCTTCACTGCTGGGTCTAACAGGTGTCTGCACCAGGTCTGGGCAGGGCATGGGTGCTGGTCCTCACTGAGGTTTGTGTACATCCCTAGCTTAGATCTCTTAGCAATCTCCTTTCCGTGGGGTACTGCAACAAGTCCTGCTACTCTAAACCATGAAATGAGTATTGAGAAATCCTCTAAATCTTCTTGAGCAGCTGCCGGGGCAACGTGGTAGGAAAAGAAATAGAGTTGGCAGAGTTTCTTTGTTGCTTTCAAAGAAGTCTAGTTAAAGACCTTTGGTAAAGGCCTCTTTCCCTTGTTGATGTTTTTCCCTGAGCTTCCACAGCCTTTCAGGCAGGGCAGTATCTCCCTCACACGGTTCAGGTGAAACCTTGCTCCTTGTACCGAGTCTGTCCCCTGCCCCAGATGCGTGTCCTGCCTAAGCTCGAGCCTGGTGTCTTTTGTCACATTTTGCCCACCTCTGAGCAGGGAGGAAGCAAGCCCATGAACCGTGGAGAGCCCTTAGCAGGCAGTGAGACTGAGGCAGGCTTTCAGCAGGGTGTCAGACGCTTTTCAGGGCAGAGACAGTCCCTGGAATGCAGCAAAGTACTCAGGCCTTGGGCAAGTTTAGACACATGTTGATGCATAATACAAGATGGAGCCTATCAGTTGATATCAGACTCTTCCAGTCAGTCACAGTGTTGGGTAAGCATGTATGCCATGCAAAATAAGAGGTAATGTAACTACCAAATCAGAGTGATATGGAAAGGTTTCTTGTCATTCCTGGCTGACTGTTTCATTGTGAAGTCATTCTGTGGGCTATGGGTGTTGAGTGAGGGGCAAGCACTGCAAATAAAACTGTGGCATTATTTTGGAAAAAGGGAGTGAAGACAAAGTGGAGGGGAAAATAAAAGATGCCATCTACAGAAGCCACAATAATGCAAAACATACACCATCTAATAGGAATAACTTCAGTTTCTTCTGCATTTGTTCCATTTGTGGCCTGGGTCATTCCTGAGCAGTTCAAAGCACAGGACTGGAATCTAGGAGGTCTAGATTTTCTTCATACATTCCCAGTTGCTAGCTCATTGTATGTCCTGAAAACTTAAATATTTTTGAAGGGTAAGACAACCTGAAGGTGAAATGAAATAAGAGCAACATTTACATGCAGAAAAAGTGACTTGCGCTAACACAGGACTCTCTTGTTTCCTCCCCACCTGCCCAGAGCAAGTGGTGCCAGGAATTTGGTGCCCAAGGCAGGCTTCAGGCAAACCAGGCCCTTCTCCCTGGGCGGCAGGAGGTCCTTCCTCACGGCAATCCTCTTGTGGCCAGGGCCAAAGGACGCTGCAGCTGCAGGCTTTGGGTGGGACGAACAGACCAAGCCGTCCCAAAAGCCAGGAATTAGAGTGGCTGGCAAAACACTTAGGCTTGGAGGAAGCGCAAGGGCACCATAGTCTGGGATGGGATAGCTCCAAGGGACTGATCTTTCTGATGGAAGAGAGGGTGACAGCACAGGACAGGCGAGGAGCATGGCTGGGTGGAGGAGAGCTGCAGAGCCTTGGAAGAGCTGCGGTGCTCTGGGGGTGGGCACCGGGAGCAAGGAGTGGGGAAAGCAGCGGCAGGAGATGTGAAGGAGCGTGTGTGCGCGCCGAGGTGCAGAGGAGGCTGAACTACGGGAGAGCTTAAGCGTCAAATCAGGCCCCGGGGGCCGAGCAGCGGGCCCCG
>VZTG01009976.1:294518-395087 GCA_013397845.1 Melanocharis versteri
TGCAGCAGGGCGCGGCTCCGGAGGGGACCGGGGCCCGCAGCCCCGGTGAGCGTCAGGGCGGCCGCTTCCCGGGCAGGGAAGCCTCGCCCGGGGGGCGGTGGCTCCGGCGGGGGAGGGACGGGCTGCGGGGCGGTGCCGGGCACAGGAAGCGGAAAGCGGCAGCGGCAGCAGCGAAGCCCCTCGCTGCCGGCGAGGGCCGCGGGCGCAGCGGGCAGCGCTCTGGCTGCCTCGCCTCGCCGTGCGGGGAACCCGTGCGCTGTTCGTGCGAGAGGCTCCGCGCTGGTGTGCGTGCTCTGCTGATGGTGCCCTGCCTGCCCACGCCGTGCGAAACAAACTGCTCCGTGTCCGGGCTCATCCCGCTGGGCAGCTCGGGAGGGGGAGTAGAAGTGACGGGAAGGAGAGCTGCTGCGAAATAACACAAGGGGTTTGGTTTTTTATTCAGAAGATTGTCAAGGTGGTGAACTAACTCTGTTATGCTATGGGTTGAACTCTTTGAATTGCGGAGTCTGTGAAAGCCTAAGTGACTTGATGGCAGGGTTTTCGATGTGGGGAGGCAGGTGGGCGATTCTATGACTGTTTGGAGCAGTGGGATTTTTTTGGCCCCGTGTTTGTCAGTAATGAGCTGCCCACAAGATTTGTGCGGCTATAAAGAGTTAAGAAATGGAGTCACACTGGCTGGAAGTGCAAATTAGGATGTTCTGAAGTATGTTCTGTGGTATCGTTGCCTGTGAGCTCAGCCTGACTTCGAGGAGGAGATCTGTGGAGGAGGGAGCTTCAGCAGTGTTTTGCCACCTTTGAAAAGCTTCGTTTTGACCATGCTTGGCTCTTTTCCCCCACTGGGGTTTGGCTGTTTAGCTGGCCGCAGCTATGAGGCCACCGTTGGCTCTGTGATCACTACAGTTGTTAATTTTGAAAAATAAATGTGAATGTAGTCTTGTAGAGAGCCTCCTTTAAAAATGTTCCCTATAGCTGAAATTTTGGAATAATCCCAGGCTGTACTGGAACCAGCCAGGCAAATATCTAACTGCTCACAGTCACTGACCAGCAGCTCCCAGTGGTTGCTTCTGGCCTTTTGGTTTTGGTTAGCAGTGGCAGTTGTTCCTGGTGGCTGTTGTCTTATGGATATGTGCACCTGGAGAGGGCTTACTGTCATTTTGAGACTGGCATACAGTACTAGGAAAACACTACAAAATGACTGCTGTTGTCCTAGCAAAACTGCATGTTGTGTTGTTGTAGCCTGCCTTCCTTACACCCCCGCTTATGGCAACCAAAGCAAAGGATGGTATCAGAAATGTGGCTTTGCTGCTACAGGGCTTGTTGTGCTGTGTGGGGCCCTGAGTGGCAGACCTGAGTGGAGAACTGTGATGTCCAGTTCTGCTGGTGGGAAGCAGTAAGCTCGTGCTTCTCCATGTCTGGTACCGTCACTCGGAAGAAGAAAATGAACCAGTGTAAAAAGTATCTTAGTACTTCTTTTAATTTCTCATTAGCCTGTACGTCAGAATTTTCTGACTTGGGTCAAATTAAAAATTGGTTGTTATTTCCTCAGGAGTCAACATCTTTGCCCTCTCTCCTTGCAAGGACAGAATGGCATTGGACTTGTACAGATTTGAGCAGGAGGGAGATAGAGACTCCGTACTGTGCAGTCCCACTGTTCTGTGTACTGGGGATTTGTTCAGGGTCTGTAGACTTCTTTCTTGTTCTAAATTTAAATAGAAAATGCTGGCAGATATGCAGTGTCTTAAAGGAGGGGGTGCTCTTTCAGTAGAGAAACCTTTTGCAGTTCATACCTTTTAATGCTAACTCGATATCTAAGTGCTGTGGCTAAAAGTAAATACTGAAAATGAGGTACAGGTGCTGCCTGCTGGGATTGGTAGAGTCTGAAGTGTGTTGTGAGACTCTTCTCCCTGTTTGTTTCAGTAAGGCTATGGAAAACTGAGTTCCTGTGCACAGTCCCAGGTGCTCTGGTGTCCTGGAGGTGAGGCCACAATACCTCGTACCACGTTGCATGGCTCTGGGTTTGAGAGGAGCACTGGAAGGTCTGGCAGCACAGGAGACACGTATGAGTGAGGAAGCACAAGCTTTCACCAGTCTGACAGGATGGCACTGAGGTGTAATTTGCATGATAGTCTTGAATGCTAATTGTGCTTCAGAAACTTGGACAGCACAGATGTGGCTCTTGGAGTGGGCTGAGGACATCCTCCAGGGAAGTGCTTCACGGATGGGCCCCATGTAGAGAGCTTCCAGCTGTGTAACAGGTGGGCAAGAGGCTGAGGGTTACTGCTTGGAAACACCTCTGGCTTGGGTGGTGGTTTTGCCTGGGTGTTTCTCTTGTCAATTGGAAGAGTGTTGCTGTGTTTTCAGACTTGTGTTGTTGCATGTTCTGATTGAACAGTGGATTGCTTCAAGAAACTAAGTGGCTTTTCTTTCTGAAATATACATGTCATGGACTAATGGTTTGCAGCTTTGGGACTGGAAATTCAGGGGATCTGTGAAATCCTTCTAAGGAGCCTCTGAGAAGCAAAAGAAAAGAGAACCTATTGCTAGAGGGCTTGAATTTGCTGACTACTGAACATTTTTTTTTAGAATCGGGGGCTTGCAAATCAAGAGCCGCCACCGTAGAGTAAAAGCCCTGGTTTAGTTGTGTGTGTATATATATATATATATAAGGTCGAAATTGACCTTATTTAATGACATGCAAAAATAAATAAAAATACTTTGGGAAACCCTTGTTTCCCAAAGCTTGTTGCCCGTTAAAACTGGAAGTCTCAGCTCTGCGAGTAGATTAGCATGGATGAACTTCTGTGGTTGCAGATCAAGTTGCTGGATTGGGGCCTGCTCAAGAAATTCAAAAGCAAGAGGTTCCTGTGGCATTGCTCATAGGTCTTACTATGTCTGCAGTCGAGCATAGCAAGTTACGCAACTTCTCGTTTTCCTGAAGTGAATAATGGGAATGTGCTGCAGCAGTGCTGTGCAGCCAAGCCAGTGCCAGAGTTGGAAAAGCTTCCTCACTGCTTAGCCATCTTAATTGTTTTTACTTTTGAGCCCTCAGCGCTGGGGGTTCGGTGTGTTTGATTTGCAAAGCTCTTCGTTTCACTAAACGAAGGAAAAAAAGATTTCTCAGTGCGATGGCTCGTGGGCATCCATTACCCCATAGACAGCTGGTGCTGTTTAACAAGTGAGGCTGACAGCGTTTGGAGCTGAATTGTGCGCACATCCTCACGGACACTTGTGGCTGCTTGCGCTCCAGATGGCACTTCCAAATACATACAACTTCATGAACTGACTGGTAAATCAACTCTAATTGATTGCAAGTTTTAAACAGAGTAAGATTGAAACTGTACAAGGATTTCAGAGATGAGCTTCTCTGGAGTTATTTGCCTCAACTTCACAGGGGAAAACCCATTGGGAAAGCATGGGATGTAAAAGGGAGCTGTTGTTTGTGTTTGCTGTCTTTGATTTAAAGATGTAACTTGCTCTTGTAAATTTCTTTTGGGCTGGGAGCCAAACTGTGCTCCCTTGAAGATGATCACAAAGCAAACTTCATTGGAAATGGGATTGGGCTTCCAGCGTGGAAAATAGCAATTCAAAAGAACTCTTTCTGAGATTTATGAGCATATGAAAAGAGGGAGTTACAATGAGTTGTGTAGCTGCGTAGAAACTGCAATTACAGTGATCTCTGTGGTATTCGGGGGTAACTACATTTCTTCACTGTCGTGCAGGGTGCGGCAGTCCTCCTTGCCAGGACAGGGTCCCAAAATTTACTTTGGGGTGCCCTTACCATTTTTTTCCACTTAGTATTTGGCTTTTTTCTGTCATCGGTGAGTAAGGGAAAGGCAAAGCGAGAGTGCTGGCCCTACTGGGAGCAAAGTTCTGGGTGTACAGTTTGTACAATTGTCGTGGTGGAGCAGAGGAGGCATTCCCATCTCCCCTCTAGCTGTTAGCTTGTGCTGGTATTCACCCTGATGTTGGTTTTGATGTTTTGAGCTGTGCTGTGAACTAGGTCACGGAAAGGATCCAAGACAAAAGCATGGCAGGGGGGAGAAAAGGGATTTTTTGTTTTGTTTTCCAGCAGTGCTGTTTGCTTGCTGAGAATTGTGTTGACACAACCGAGAGTGGTGAACCGTGGTGCGGAGGTGGAAGCTACTTACACCAGCTTTCTTGTCAAC
Source organism: Melanocharis versteri (assembly GCA_013397845.1). NCBI lineage: Eukaryota > Metazoa > Chordata > Aves > Passeriformes > Melanocharitidae > Melanocharis > Melanocharis versteri. The sequence continues at coordinate 298,685 of VZTG01009976.1, forward strand.
GCTGAAATACAGTGCAACTGTACCCTCAGGCCAACAGGGCTTTGTTTCATGCAGGGCCAGAAGCTCTGCAAACAGACCGTGCCTTCAGCGGAGTCCTGCGAGATGTAGTGATCTTTTGTGAAGCCGTTTCAATTGGCTACATTGGTCTCTGAATTCATGCTTTTCTGTGAAGGGATGAGGCCCCAGATGATGGGGCTGCTGCTTTGAGCAGAACGGTTGTTCTTGCCCAGAGGGGTAGGAATCATCATTAACAGTGATTTAATAGTGGAGGTGTGTAAAGACTGTGCTTAGTTTGGATATGGTTGTGTTATGAAGGACACATGTACAGCTTGTCTTCTCTAGTGATGGACACTCTTGGAGTGGTGGCTAATCCAGGGTTGACTTCTGTCTATGGCATTGGAAGAGCTCCAACCCAGAGGTGTAATTTAGCATGTTAGCTGGCTTTTGGTCCCTTCCTTACCTCTTCCACAGTAGTTTCAGAAGCTTTTCTGGGGTAAGGCTGCCCTGCCTTCCTTCCGTGAAACAGACCAGGGGGTGGGTAACCGGCTTGGCACGGCTGTGGGGAGTGTGTGTTTGGACTGTGCTCCTCCCTCCTTGACTGGGAGTGGTGTCTGTCTAGCAATCCCGGCCAGCCTCTGTTGGACAAATCTAGGAAGCCTTCTTGACAATCAGTCTCAGTTGGGCACCAGGCAAAGCCAGTGGTCTTGTGCTTTTTCAGCAGAGGTTGGGCAGATAAATTTTGTTCCTGACAGCCCTGTGAGTGCCTCGACAAGAAGATCTATTTAGCCACTGGTGTGTCTTGCAGTCGGGGCAAGGAGGAGGTGCAGAGTCCCTGAGTTTATCGTAGAATCATTTAGGTTGGAAAATACCTCTAAGATTACTGCTTTTGATGGTGATCCAGGAGACTTGATGTTTTTTGGGGGCCGCCTTGTTGACTTTTCACAGAGCTGTGTCAAAGCCGTTGCTCTTGCTTACACAGAAAAGGAAAGTTGGCGTGATCCAGCCTGCCCTGACGTTCCTGTGTTGGTCTTTTCTGCCTGGTGCCCAGCACTGCCTTGCTTCACTCACCATCAAATGGGCATTGCTTGTTCATGGTTCCTGTCCAGGCAGCCTGTGCATTTCCACCACAGCCTCTACCTGCAGAAATGTTCCCAGATGCCTCCAGAAAAGTATGATGCTGTGCTGATGGGGTGAGAGGGGTCAAAAGAGGAGCTCTCTTTCCGGTCCCTGTCTCAGCTCTGATTCTTTTACCTGGGATCTGGGGGAAAATTCTTTTATGTGGTTAGAGAAAAAGGGTGAGTTTATACTTTCCTAGAGGGCTAGGAAAAATATGTAACCCTTACTGATATATGCCAGCAGCTCTCCTTGCTTTTCCTATTCCTGTAATGCAGTGGTATGTATCTGTGAAGGTAATGGTTGTTCTCAAAGAGACTCCAGTAACATCATAAACAGTGATTTAAGACTATAATGCTTGTCACCTTTTGTTCGACTCGGGGTGTTTCTGGTCTGCGGTGCCTAATGACTGCAAAGTCCTGTGTAGCCATCTCCTCATAGTGCTTTTTGAACGTAGGGGGGTCGTGGCCTCACCCCCATTTATCAGAGGAAGACAAACACAGAGGAAGGATTTTTCTGTGGTTGCCTAGCAGGACAGTAGAGGTAAAAATCAGCTTTAATGAGTCTCAGCCTGTTGCTAGAGCCGTAAGCTGCAGGCTGTGTGCAATTCTAGGGAGTTAACGAGTGTTAACTTCACGTCCTAGGCTGGGGGATTTTTATTCTTGTTATAGTAATGATGCCATTTTCCAAACTGTGCCGTGCCTTGGCTTCATGTTTTACTGTTTAAATCCATCCTCACTCCTTTCCTCCTGAAACTGGGCCTTACGGTCCCATCCTTATTTGTCCTTTATGTATTCTCCAATGCCTTAAAGTTTTCTCGAGGCACAATACAATGCCCTTAGAGCTTGGGAATCCTGTACACAAAAGATCCCCCAGCAAAAAGACATTTCTGCTTTCCATGAGCCCTGCAAACCCCAAGTGTGCAAATACCTGCATCTCTGGATGCAGTGGGGGTGCTGCTTTGTTTCCTTGCAGATTGTGCCGCCAGCCAGGGAACCCTGTGGGGAAGAGGCTTCGTTCTTTGGCACAGCTTGCATGTGGTAGAGCTCTCTGCTCTGCTACAAGCTTTTCTGGAGGTGTTAGTGGAGGAATCTTTTGGCTGGCAAGAACAGTTGGCCAAAGCAGGATTTCTGTTGTTGTCCCTCTGTCTTTGGGGAAGGAGAGGGCTGAAAGCAGTGGTTGCCTGTTTTATTGCTAACAGCTTTGAAAACTGCTGTGAGCAGAAAATTACAGAGGGATCTAATTTAATTTTAAAGTGGTCTTTTGCCCATTCTGAAAGCACGGCATGGCTTTAGTCCTGTGCTGGCTGGAGGCAGCAGTTGCCTGGGCAGAAGGCATGTGAGAGTGCTCCTGTGTGCCACAGGAGTGCTGGGCTGTGCCAAGGTACCTCTGTCCATAGCTGCAACCCTTCCCTCTTCCCTATTTGCATGTGTTTCCCCGAAACGGTGATTAACTCCTTAACTCTTCTCCTTTCCATTTCTCTTCTCACCTAATGCAGGATGTGGATTTGGAAAGTGGCATGATGTCTACCCTTCCTTCCCACAGAGTTCAGGGGTTTTGACATGTTACTGTTGGGAATTGTTCTAATGTTGCCCTGCTCCTGTTCCAAAAGCATGACCCTCTTCTGCCCTTTACAGATGTGACTTCAGCTGCTGTTCCAAATGGAAGTGCACTGTGAGAAGTGTTGGCCCATATAAGCTAGACGTGATCTCTAATTGACTCTCCCCGGTGTTATTAGTATGTGTATATATAGAGATGATTTTTAATAAAACTGAATTCTTCGAGGCCCAAATTAGCTTCTGGAGGCAGAGGTTACAAAGAGAGGGAGGTGCTTGTAGTGCCATTGATTGTATAGTAACTAATGCCTGTATGATGGGCACACTTCGCAGTTGTGAAAACAAAGCAGGCTCAGACATGGTGGGCTGATTCTCTCCAGCATTTCTCCTCGGAAAGTTGCCCTCACCCCCACCCCTTCCCCTTGTAAATAGACTGTGATACTGCTGTTCTGAATCTGGGGTTATTTGGGCTGTGTGTCACACAGGAGAAGAGATGTGGTGTTGAAGCCGAGCCTGGTCCTTTTCCTGTGGGTGAATTCTGGTATCTAGGGCTGCTGTGCCTTCTCCAAGTCACTGTCTCTAGCAGGTGACCTAGACTGTCTCTTCCAGATTATTAGATGAATGGGCCAGGCTCTGCAAAACAGATGCATTGAGTTCATTTCAAGGTCTTCAAATGCATATATTTCACTAGATCAGAAAGAGAACTTTTGACCAGGACAGGCTTGATGAGTGTGATATGTGGCCAGAGTGAGGGAATTCCTGCAGTAGGAATGATGTCTTGCTTTGCTTAGAGTGCACTTCCATGCCTGTTTCTCGTTTCTTAGGTCGATCGTGAGAAGCCAAGCACCCTCCCTCCCCTCCCCTCTGATCAGATTCCTTTTAAGTGAGGCTCACTCAGTCTCTGAGGACCAGATCTCACCGATGACTCGGAAGCAAAGAGTACCCAGGAAAGCACTTTTACCACGGACTCCACCTCAGGAGCACCAGGAACTCATCTAAATAAAATCTGTGCCCCTTCCGTGCAGACCCGATGTCTGCTGCAATGGATACAGAATCAACATATTCGGGATACTCCCACTACTCAGGTCACTCCAAAAAAGCTCACAGACAAGGGTAAGGAAATGTTTATTTTTAATTACTTACTGCTCTAATTTAGGACATGTCCTATGGGAAGAAAACTGTTAGCCAGGATAAAATCCGTTGGCCCACGTCTCTGGAGGAGGTACACGTGGAAAGTCCTCATGGTGAACACAGGGAGGAGACTTGAAGCTGCTAATTCAGTGATATTCAACCTGTTGGATCCATGCTGAAGTTGTGTATGGCCAAAAAGATTGGGACAGTGCCAGCAGAAAGAAAAGATCACCTAACTCCCATCCTAATGGGCAAGGGATAAGTACAATATCTGGGTAGAAGACGTGTTAGACTTCCTAAACTTATAATTGCTAGTTGTCTTCAGATGCCATTTCTTTATTCTGTAATAATAAGGTTTCTGGCCTCTCCCCACACTCCTCCAGGCTACTCTCTTAATGGTGTGTTGGGTTTTTTTTAAATAGAATTTGAGTGGTACTTGAGTTGGCAACAAGTCCTTTATCAGCATTGATTGGATTAGAAGTCAGGCTTTTCTGAACTTGAATAGCAAGTCCTCTCTGTTGTGGTAGTTCAACAGCCTGAAAACCTATCTGCTCTGAAACTTCTGATTATTTGGAAACATTTTGGTGTTTTTTTTTTTCTGTATCCTCCTTAGTTTTACTGTAAAATATGTGCCACTTAGTGTTTGCGACTTATTACTGGGCTGGTCTAAAATAATTTTGCAATTCGGAAGCAATTATCCTGCGTGGTTGGAAAAAGAATTCTTCCATGAAGTCTCTTTGCTCACAGTCCAGTTATTGAGTAAAACATCTCTTGTTTGCCTTTTTTCCCTTCTTTAGCATCCAAGCCCCAATACAGATTGCCCTTTTAAACTTAGAATGCTATGTGGAAAGATGCTTTCAGAGTTCCAAAAACAACATAAAAATCCTAGAGCCCTTAAGCTGGAAAAAGTGTCATCCCATGAAACCTTTGGGCTTTGGTAAATCCAAGAGAGAGGCAGAGCTGGGATACTCATGAGGTTTAAGCCAGTCCCTGAGCACAGTGAGGGTTTCCAGTGCAGAGGCTGCTTTCCTGTCCATGTGGGAAAGGGAAGGAAAACATTGGTGAGCAGATTGGTAGGGCTTAATTCATCTTGAGACTTTCTCAGATGAGAAGCTGTGAGGTCTGCAAGGGTACTCTGGAAATAAAGACTGGCCTTGTACCCTTGATGTTCTTGCTTTCTTTGTGAGAGGTTAACTTGAGGTTATTAACTAGTGGAAATAAACTTTGCCAATTGTCCTACACTGTTAAGGTCAGAGATGACAAGACTCTGCTTTGCAGGAACTAAAGCTTTATTGATTAATTCCTTGTGTTAACTGGGCATGTCCCTGCAAGACACTTCATTGTAGGTGGAGACCTGTGTAGATCAGTAAATCCCAAATGGAATTGCAAGCTGTTTGGGGAATGCAGGCTTTCCTTTCAAGCACAGCACTGATGGAAGCTGTTTTAAGAGGACATGAGGTGGTGGGCATGGATCCCTGTCCTCCCCTCTGCTATCGCTGAGGGGGTGGTCTGTCCCAGCCTCCAGGCTGTTGGCTTTTCTGGGCAAGGTCCCTTTCTACCTCCTCCAGAGCTTGTTTTGTCACAGCCTGAGTCTATGTGGATCAAGAGATGGACAAGCTTGGCTGATCTAATGCTTGGGGCACCTGTTGCAGGTAGAGGTGCAGCACGTTTCAGGCCCTGCTCTGAAAAGTAACCGGTAATTGTTCTCCTCCTCTGTTTGAAAAAGGAGCCGCGACAGACACAAATCTCCCCGAAGCAAAGATGGCAGTCGGTCTGAGAAGTCCGTCACTATCCAGACACCTCCTGCAGAGCCCCTGCTTGGGAATGACGCCTCTCGGGCAGAGGAGGGCCAGGTAAAGAGGGCGTGAAAACAAACGTGGAGTGTGTGTTGTGGAACAGAGCATTACCGGCTCATGAGTAGGAAGAAAGAATTCCTTGCATGCTGTTTAGTAAAGAATCATGACTTACGACTTCCCTTTATTTGTGCACACAGCCAAGGTCTCAGTCACTTCTGTCTTGTTCTGAGAGCGTTATTTTTGACAGCACCAGTGCTGATGTGACAACTCCTTGGGCACTAATTTGGCTCCCTCTCCAGAGTGGCATCTGCCAAGCTCTGTAGAAACATCTGTTACCATCATCTCACTGTGCATTATTCAGGTCAACCCTTGCACCTGTATGTGTATTTCAGTTTTTAAGCAGGATTTGCTCGAGGTAATCATGTAAAGTACATTAGAATCAGGATTCCAATAAGGAAAGGAGTCAAGAAATGTAAAACTAATGTGAAAAAGCTGTGAAAGAGGGTGAACTCAGAGAAAGCTAGTGCATTAACAATGATTTAAGTAAAAAACTAGAATAATGCTGCATTTGGATTGTAACTAGGATGGATCCAGTGCTCTCTCTGCTCTAGCAGGTGATGTGAAGGTGCATATTCATTTTCAAAGAATGGCTGATGCTGCAAGACATAGAATGCAGGATGCTTCAGTACCTCCTGGGCTGGATTTGGGGTTTGTTAATCCTTGGCTGTGGGGCTCCACTTCTCCCTTTAAAAAAAAAATTAGTTTCCGCTTTCCAGCCAAACCATGTATGGTGGTACTTGTAACAGTATTCGTGTAGCTACTCATGTGCTCCTTTCATGTCCTGTAATTTGGTATTTTGTAATCAGATGCTTGTTTTCATGAGTCCCAGCTATTATTTCAAATAGTTCTAAAGGCACTGGTGAATTTTTAAGTCCTTGTTTTCATGTAGACCTCCTCAATTAAAGCCAAAGCTAAATAAGTTGATGTGTGAGCCAGACTTTCCTCCTAGGGATCAGAGTGTCCTCAGTTAGGTCCAACAACCATGTACCACTAGGGATTTAGCCTCATATTTCCTCTCCTGTGAGGAAAGGCTGAGAGAGGTGGCGTTGTTCAGCTTGGAGAAGAGAAGGCTCTGAGGTGACCTTATTTTGTGGTGTTTCAGCATCTGAAAGGAGCCTACAACAGAGCCAGAGAGGGACGTTTTACAAGGGCATGAAGTGATAGGACAGGGGGAATGGCTTTAAACTGAAAGAGGGTAGGTGTAGATTGGATATTAGGAAGAAATTATTTGCTGTGAGGGTGGTGAGGCACTGGAACAGATTGCTCAGAGAGGTTGTAGATGCCCCGTCCCTGGAAATGTTCCAAGGCTGGGTTGGATGGAGCTTCGAGCAACCTGGTCTGGTGGAAGGTGTCCCTGCCCATGGCAGGAGGGTTGGAACTGGATGATCTTTAAAGTCCCTTTCAACCCAAAGCATTCTCTGAGTCTACAGTTTCCATATAATTGCACATTTTTTTTGCATTAGGCTGTAGTCCACTTTTTCAAGTGGAAAGAGTTGTGAGGGATAGACTGTGACTAAGATTGCCTGTTGTCTTCTGGGATGTAGCCTTAAGCTGCTCTGGTGTTCCTGTTTCTTCTCTTTTCTGCACAATTTTGCAGCTCATCAAATGGAGGAAACTATGCAGAACTATTTAATGCATAAGCATGAAATAGTTGAAATGCTTAAATTGCAGAGACGCTGTTAAAGAGGGAAATGTGGTAGGAATATGCTGCCTTTCAGGATGTACTACAATGCAGATATCTCTTCTGGGGCCTCTGCTTTGGTGAGAAGTGACTCAAAAGAACCCTCATATTAATTCAAGATGCTGACTATTTGTGGTTGGTCTGTCTCAAAACCCTAGTGCTCTAGGCATGGGAGGTATTCATGTCTTGGAGTGCATTGGAAGTTAAATCCCTGGAGTTGGGAGTTGTTCAAAGTAGTTGTGCTGCTTCAGTCTACTCCTTTCCCAAAGACTCTTTCCTCTAGCTTTTAAAAAGATGTGATTAGATGTTTAAAGTGATGCCTGCCTCTTTCAAATAGATTGTTTTGGTCACCATGTGCAGTTGGAGAAGTCTAAGGGAGGTTGTAAATCCTATTAATGACACAGGCTGCAGGAAGATATTCTCAGGAAGAAAAGCAAAAGTGTGGTTCTGAATGAGCATTGCAGCTGCAAAGGTGCCAGGTGCCAAGCAGCAGAGCCCATGCATTGCCACTCTTTGGCAAGCATTTGTGGGAGGCATCAGGAGCCTTCATGTGCATGAGTCACTCCAGCAGCAGCTGTGAGTCAAATCTGTACATGTCAGTGTAACTCTTTGGCTGTGCCAGCACCTGGAAGGAGCAATTGGAGGCGTTGTAGCATGGGAGAGCCAATGCAGACATTGTCTGATGTTAACTAGGGAAGAAATGAGACTTTCAGAACACATAATGTAATCTGAAACTTGCCTATATGGTGACTGTATTTCAGGTAAGCCTCTGTGAATAAGTGGCTTCTGACAATGGCCTAGATTGTAGTACCAGAGCTACTTGGCAGTCTAGGATCCTCTAAACTTGAAAGCCCGATACCTGAAAATATCCTCTGTGATCACCTGTAATGTGTTGGTTTAACTAAACTTTTATTAGCTTGTCAGCTACTGAGGGCAGTGCTACTGTCGAGGAGAATAAAAGACAACAAAGTGGAGGAACTTGCTGGAGGTGTGGTTGCTTCTGTTACGGATGGAAAAATAATATGTGAACATATTTTTGATTGTGTAACAACAGCAACTCGCTTGAAACACTGAAATGAAAATTTTCCTTCCAGGTGCTTTTGTGGTGCAGTTGCACTGCAGAATTTGTGGGCTGGAAGAATACTAGTCCTTGCCCTGGACATGGGAACTGGTGATTACTACAGTTTCCAAGACTTATGTCATGTTACTCGTTAAATGTGCTGGAAGAAGAACCTCTGGGGGTACAGTGAGTGGCACAGCAAGCTGAGCTACCTGCTCTGCAGTTACGGGCTTTTAGCACCTAATGTTTATAGTCACTGGTTTAGACAAGTTGCTGTTGTTTCCAGACCTTTACTAATTGTCAGGGTTGATTATTCCCTATGTTTAAGGTGTTGCTTTTGCTCTATATTTTTTCTGGAACTTAAAGCTGTCACAGCAATCTTTCCAGGCAAGAGAAACAGAGCATCTGGAAGGAATAGCCTGATTGTTTCAATGTTATTTCTGTTTATCTCTTTGTCCTTCAGGATGACAACTGGGGTGAGACCACGACGGCAATCACAGGCACCTCTGAGCACAGTATTTCCCAGGAGGACATTGCCCGGATCAGTAAGGATCTGGAAGACAGCGTTGGGTTGGACTGCAAACGTTACCTGGGCTTAACAGTGGCAGCTGTTCTCGGACTCCTAGTCTTCCTTACCCCCATTGCCTTCATTCTGTTACCCCAGATCCTGTGGCGAGATGATCTGGAGCCGTGTGGTACTGTCTGTGAGGGACTGTTCATCTCTGTGGCATTTAAACTCCTCATTCTCCTGATTGGGACCTGGGCTCTTTTTTTCCGCCAACCCAAGGCAGACCTACCAAGGGTGTTTGTGTTTCGGGCCCTTCTGCTGGTCCTCATATTCCTCTTTGTGTTTTCCTACTGGCTCTTTTACGGCGTTCGCATCTTGGACTCGAAGGACACCAACTACCAAGGGATAGTGCAGTACGCCGTGTCTCTGGTGGATGCCCTGCTCTTCATCCACTACCTGGCCATCGTGCTGCTGGAGCTGCGGCAGCTGCAGCCCATGTTCACCGTCAAGGTGGTTCGCTCCACGGACGGAGAGGCGCGATACTACAGCTTGGGACACCTGAGGTAGGTCCAAGCCCGTGGAGTCCGGTGGTGTAGATAAGTGTGGCTCTGCCGTGGCGTGAAGCATCGGCTGCTTTTGAGTATGTGTTATTGCTGGTTCCTGAATCTTCCCCCAGAAGAATTCCTGGAGTCCCTCCGAAGTTACCACACTGAACCTCTCTGCCCCCTCTCTGAGTGTGGGAGAGGCTGTACCTGCCTCAGAGGAGTCCTGTGCATTTCAGAAAATGAGAAGAGCTGATGTCACAACTTTGGGATGGTCAGTGGGTGATGCCAGATGGGATCTTTAAGATCCTTCTCTGGGCTTCTTGCCCTGTCTCCTTATTGGAGGAAAACGGAGAGCTCTCCTTGTGTAGTTGGGGCTGGCTCGTGTGTTTTGATTGTCCGGGCCAGGCACTGCTTTGGGAGCAGCCCTTCAGGCCATGCAGAGCATAACTGCTCAGAGAGTCCTGAGAGCAGGCCAGGCCACGTGGCAGGGGCTGAAGGTTTTGTAGCATGATGCTCTTTTTGCCATTAGGTATGGATCAGTTTGTTGGGTTGGATGGATCTGGGAGTATTTGGGAGCTGTAGGTATGACACACGCATGCTGCTTCCACCTTCCTGCTGGCGTTAGTGCTTCCCTCAGCAATGGTACAAAAAAGGACAGGTGTCTGAATTGCCTTAGTTCCTGTGTCCTGCAAAGCTCTCCAGAAATCCCTTAGTTCCTGTCTCCTGTGAAGCTAGCAGCTGAGCTCTGGAGATGATTCCCCAGGCTGAATGTGCACTTAAACATCTGTTCAGTTTATCCTGTCCAGACCCCAATGGCATGTGTATCTGTGGCAGATGAAGAGATTAGCATCTGCTGCTTTAAATGGATGTAGGAACAGCCTCCTGCAGCCATTAGCTTAGCAATGGAATTGCTTTGAAGCAGATTTAGTGGTTGAAGCTGAAGTCTGGGAGTTTTCTCCTGGATAAAGAAGAACTCGAGGCCTGTTGGGTGAAGTAGGTCTGAACTGTGCCTTGTTTTCCTTCTCTGTAAAATGTGAAGGGTGGAGCCCCTCTTCTGTAATGGATGTGTCTTTCAGGATTTCAAAAAATAAACTAATATCTGTTGGTTTTGTTGTGAAATCAAATTTTTTAACTTAATTGGTCTGTGGTCAGTGATCCAGCATAACCTATATGATGAGAGAGATGGAAAGATGACTACCAGAGTTTCCTTGTGCCACAATATTGTGCCTTGAGGTGTGATGAGGCAGTTCAATCATAAGTGAGTTCTGCAGAGGAAGTTTGGTACGTGTCTGTATTTACCCATATATACGCACACAGCATGCAGAGTTGGTTTGAGAGTTCGCTTGGTGGTAGACTGTGGGTTTGTGTTCAGAGGAGTTGAGATCCTACACCTGCCAAAGTCTGCATGTCTAACTTGCCATTGGAGGCAAAGAATTTGCTTGAGAATCAAGGCGCCTGACTATTTAATAGCGCATGTGTTGGAAACAGTGTTTTCTCCAATTCTTTCTTTGCAGCAGGGTTTTGAAATGTCTTGGGTGATGCTAAGGCAGCAAAGAGTTGTAAAACTCTTTGGGCAGAATCTGAGGTGTGTGAAAACTTGTAACTTCTTGTTTGTTGGCAAGCTGATTTCAGTTTCGTTTGGTACATTGAATGCAAGCCATGCAGCACCATAGATGCTCCAGTGTCTCGTGTTACAGAAGAGTTTTGTCGAGTGTGTCTGATAGTGCTAAACTAGCGTCGCTTTTTCCTTAGTTTGACAGATGAGTATAATGTGTATCGACATGTGTTTTGAAACCTGTGTGTCTTTCCGTATTTACTGCTGCAAGGGTAAAACTGTAGGTTTGATCAGGGCCAGGTGTCTCCCAGCTAAGGAAGAGTTTGTCCTCTCTGTGTGTTACTTGCGTGTAAGTGGTAAGAGCTTCTGATCTTGATACAGAGTGTGGCTCCAATGTGACAAACTGTGTGAAAAGTGAATGTAGTTAGTATCTCCTTCAGCTTCTAAAGGCTTAGGATTATGAGATGTTTGTGAAACATGAAAAGAAAAGAGAACTTGATCATCTTCACAGCATAATTTTGTAGAGTTTTCATTAAGGTCTTGTCATGCTTGTTGATGAAATGTAGGTCGGGGTCACAAGGTGCTGTCTTCTGCCTCTGGCTCTGGCTGAGGTGTGGGGCTGGAGTGGGAGGTCTGTTGATGGGAGGATGTGAAGACATGAAAGGACAGTCTGGATTTCAGGAAGGCTGGAGAAGCAGCCTTGTGAGTGTGCTGGAGAGGTGGTTCTAACTATGATGGAGTAGGCATATACCACTGGCTGCTGCCTTTGAGCTCTGTTTGCCACCATGCATACTTGCCTCATCCCAGCACTTTTAAAGGGGTCTTGGAGAGGTTCTGAGCTGCCACCTGGAAAGAAGCAGCTTGCTTTAACAGGTATAGCAATCTGACTGTCTCCTGAAATCAAAACGTTTTGTCTCTTTGCACTCTCAAATATCCTAAAAATTCTGATTACCAACAATCCATGGAGTCTGTGTTCCTCTGCAGTCTAGTGTGCTCTGGAGAAGCTGGTGGTGAGAAGGGACTTGAGACATCTTGTATTGTTCGGTGCTGCTTCTTGGAGTAGTTCTGGGTTTTTTTCTTCACGGCAAAATTGTTGGTATCACCCTTTTTAATCCAAGATGGAAGCTTTCCAATTCTAGGTCTTTTCTGGTGAGGCAGAGGGAGCTGCTAGGTAAGTGTGAGAGCAACATGTTTTCTGGGGGAGAAGGGAAGAAAACAATAGCTCAGCTGCCCTTCTGGCAAGCCATGTTTTTGCGAGGCAGGGTACAGACAGGATTTTCCACCCTCCTTGGCTCCAGATGCAGTAAAGAAGTTGAAAGTGCTGAGTTAGGTATTCCACTCCACCCCTGAGAGCCCTAGGTCCAGGAGGGTAAGCATATTTGGGAGTAGTTCCCCAAATTCATATTATAATCAGCCTATTAATAGGCTGGCTTGGTCCCACCCCCAGCACTTTGGCTATAACTTTTCTTCTGGGAGACTTGACTGCCAAAACGAACGTTCCCTTTGGCATTGATTCAGGAGCTTGGAGGGGGGAGGTAAAAATTAAATAGGAGTCTCGATGAGTGTGGTGCCAAGTCTCAGCTCACTGACTGCTCTGCTGCTCCTGGTGGGAAGGGTTGCCACGCAGGGCAAATGCTTTCTGGTCATATGTTTGGGTAAAGAGCAGGGAACAGCAGAGATGCAGGAAAGGTCAATCCTGGGAAAATGCAGGAGGTTGGGTGGGAATGGTGGTGAGACTTTGAAAGCAACAACAAAGGTGGGGGAGCATGAGAGTAGATAACTTCTCAGTTGAAAGGCTGACACTTTTGCTAGTGGAGGCTTGGATTTGCAGCTTTGGTTTTTCCCTGTAAATAAGGATGCTAATGACACTTCTCATCCACAGTTCAGTACTGTCTTTATGGCTCAGAAACTGTGTAGGAAGGATCTTGCTGGAGAAAGGATCTTGCTCCTTTTCTGTAGTTAGGGTGCTGACCATATTGCCTTCCTATCCAGTGAATGCTCTTTCCCACCCTGGAGCTTTGCTAGTCTAGACAGCTCAAGAAAATGAATGTCTTGTAATACATGTGGTAATTACTGATCTTTCACATAGGCTGAATGTTGGGCTGCAGTATAGTTAGTCTTGGTTTCCTGAGGTTAGAAGTGTTTGAGAGCAGGTCCTTCTCCTCCCTTTTGCTCATCCTTGCAGCAGGTATATGAGGAGCAGGGCTGTGATAGTTCATCTTGTGTCGGGCTGTTTAAAGGAGTAGGAGTTTCAGTCTTCTGTCGTGGTTTAACCCTGGCTGGTTACTAAGCACCACACAGCCCCTCACTCATTCCTCCCCGCCTCAGTCTGTAGGTTGGGGATGAGAATCGGAAAAAAGGTAAAATCTGTGGGTTAAGATAAGAACAGTTTAATATTTTAATTAATGCAAAATATAATACTAATTATCATAACAGTGATAATAGTGATTGTAATGAAGAGGGGAGAGAGAGGGAAATAAAACCCGAGGAGGGCAAGTGATGCTCAATACAGTTGCTCTCCACCCACTGACTGGTGCCCAGCCCATTCCCAAGCAGTGATTGGTGGCTCCTGGCCAGCTGTCCTCAGTTGATGCACTGAGCGTGATGTTCTGTGGTATGGAATATCTCTTTGGCCAGTTTGGGTCAGCTGTCCTGGCTGTGCTCCCTCCCAGCTTCTTGTGCAACTCCTCACTGAATGGCAGAGCATGGGAAACTGGAAAGTCCTTGACTTAGAGTAAGCAGTACTTAGCAACAACCCAAACATCGGTGTACTAGGAAGAAAAGTAACGCAACCCCAGAGAAAACCAGGACACTGTCGTTTCTGGTGTGGGCTTGCCTCTATGAACCAGCTGGCTGGGAAGCTGGTGGGGAAGCCTGTGTACACCTTTGGAATCAAGTTTTGCAGATGGGTGTGAGCTGGTTGGTGTTCTCTTGTCAATCTAATCAAGAGAAGCTTAGTACTCAGAAATAGCAGTTCTGTATGGTAAAAGTGTGCTTGAACATTCCTTGTACCCCTGTTACCCATCTCCATTTGCATGGATGTTTGCTGAACCGTGGTTAAAAATTCAGGAAGGGAACAGCTGCTTCCTCAGAACAAGTACCTGTCTCTGAAAATGCTGTACCTTCCCTGCAGGAATTATCAATACCTTACTGAGAGACCTGGTGGCTTGCACGCTCGCAAAAGAAAGTAGATACAGACGTGTTCTGTGGAAGGGGAGCACATTCAGCCTGTCTCCCAGCTGCTTTGGGTGTTCGTTGGACCTGTTGCTTATAAAGCTGATCTCTAGGTTGTCAGTATTTCCTGATTAATCTGATGAGTGCTCTCTTGTCAGGCATCCCTTGGTGCCACTGGTACTTGGTTCACTACTGAGGGAGTGTGTGGAGGGCTAAGGAGTGGGAATGTATTCCAGCCTCCATTTATAAGCCTTGGCATCTGGTCTTGTTCCTCGAGGATGCTAATGATGAGCACAAGTTCAGCATTTGAACTGTACAGAGTGCTCTTGCCTGGAGTTGTGTCAACACTTATGCTGTTTTAAAATCTTTCTACTCCTCAAAAGCAAAGCTTCCATGGAATACAGACACCTTGGTTTCTGTTTCTAGCATGGTTGTAACCATGGGTTTAAGCAGCTGGATCTCTTCCCTGCACAAGAGCTGCTGAAATCTTGCTGGTTTTTGGTGAAGGAACTTCATAATGTGTGTCTAATTGCATTGTTCCTTCGTAGTGTGACTGATCCCACACATACACTTCTGGGACATTTCTGTTTCTAGCAGGGCAGTCAGAAGGGACTGCAGGACAAGCATTGGTGCACCACAGTGCGGTGCTGTACCTGCTGAGCCAAATCCTGCTGGAGACACTCCAGGCTTCTCCTTCTCCCCTGTGTGCAGTTTCTTTGCTCTGTGTTCCCAGGGACTTGAGGAATTACACTCACACTCCTTTCTCCTTGGCGTTTCTTCAATCTCACCATCTTCTGTAGTGATGCACACTGATGAAACAGATTGAGCTGATGAGTCTTTACCTTGTTTTGTAGCAAAACATATTATTAACTGTCCTGCTGCTTTGATTGCAGGAACTTGCTAGAAAGGCATGTTACACAGACTTTGCAGACCAGCTCTGTTGCCAGAGCCTCCACCCTGTGTGAAATTAGCCTTGTTCTTGAATACATTTTCCCTGTCCTGAAATCTGTACAAGGTGTCCTGATGCCCATTTGCGTGAGTTTCTCCCACCCATCACCAAACGTGATGAGCACCAGCACTGATGAGCCTCGCCTCCCAAGAAGTTCTGGGATAGCCGGCTAAATGGGTGTTAATTGCATCTGCGAGTGTGAAGCTCCTGGGGAAACTGAGGGGTCTCCTCCAGAGCAGCTTCTTTAGCACTGCCAGGTGTCAGACTTGTGACCCCCAACCCAGTGTCTCTCCAGCAACACTTGACAAAACTGCATTTACAACGACCTTTTTGCAACTCATCATCTCTGCATCTGGGCTGCTTTTCCATGCTCCTATTCCTAAACTTGCAGAACTCTGTTCACAGTGGGCAGTTGAGCGTTGGCACCTTTCAAACACCCCATGCCATGAAGTAGTCATGGAATAAGGAAGAAAGCTCTCTGACTCGTGGATGAACTAATAATGACTTATATGGGAAGAGACTTTCAGCCACATTCTTAACCAGTTTTAGTCACAGGCCGTACTTTTCCCCCCTCCCCGTCTGTGTCTGCTGCCTCACCTCTGGAGGATGGTGCTGCAGGGATATGATTGCTCTAGCCAAGAGAGTACCCGTGGAATTGCAGAAGGGAATTTTCCAGTAGCCTCTGAGAAAAAAAATGTGCTGTTCCCTGCTGAGTAGGGAGCAGTCTCCTTTGATGTTCCAGATGAGTTATGGGAATGGTGCCTTGTTCTGTTTTACAAGGGCCTGTTTGGTGGTGCAAGGGCTGTGTTGCCAGCAAAGTTCGGCTAGGACTTATGACACGGGTCAGAGCAGCACCTCATTAAGAGGCTGCTTGTTTGTGACAGAAGTGAACAGCAAGCTCCAGGAATGCCAGGTACCCCTCATTAGAGGTGAGGGGGAAGTCTAGGATGCACCATAAGTATTGACAACATGCACAACCTGTCTGGGAGTTTCTGATGCGCTAAAGTCTGTCTCCGAACCTTGGGAGGGCTGTGCTTTCCTGAAAGGAGCATGTTTTCCTAACCTCTTACCTTTCTGCATACACCTTCCAGATTTTCCATATGGCTTTTCATATGGAGCTGCTCCTTGTTTTGGTGAAGAGGGGAGAGCTTGGAGAACTGAAGTGCCCACATCTTTCTACCCTTTTCTCCTCCCTTCCTTGATCTTGACCCCTGATCACCCCCAGCACTCCTTGTGCACACGCCACCTCTCCTCTCCTCCTCACCAGGAGTGTGAGCTGAGTGTACCAGACCCCAGGCTGGGTACCAGTCTTGTTTGTGCTCCTGCAGATGCACCAGGCAGCAAGGGCAAGTGGTGCAGGCTGATTGTTATACCCTGGAGCAGTCTTGCATTTTTGGAATACTTAATACTTTAAAAGTTTACAAGCCTACTTGTAGGTGAAGTGCCCACTGTCAATTATTAACCCACCTGGCCAGTACAGTGTTACTTGCTCCCCGGTGAGGAGCTGCTCGGCTTCATCTTTCTGAAAGTGATGGTGTGGAGGAAATGCCATTGGGTTCATCTGCAGGGATTTCCTTTCTTCTTGGCTTGTCTTTCAAAACCAACACTGCCCAGAAGTCCAAGAACGGTATGCGCTCCAGCCTACCCTGTACTTAGGGGGTGTGTCATGGAATTTCTGTTCCCTTGCTGTCCATGCCCTCTGAAGTGCCTGTGAGTACCACCCACAGAGACAGATGGCCTCCCTAAGCTGCCAAACAAATTTTGTGGCCATGAAGGTACTTTTATCTTCGAATGCTGCAAAAAAAAAAAATCCACCCCCTCAACCTTTGGTGTCTGTTTCTTGTGGTGAATGATGAAATACAAATATTCTGCAAAGAAGTGAGCTGTGTGCCCTTTGGGGGAAAAGATGAGGCTCACTTTTTGTGAAGAGGACAAGGAATTGTGAATTTAGTTCTCATATAGCACAACAAGTAATGTCCAAGAAATATGGAAGCTAATTCCAGACTCTACCCTGAAGAAGTAAGGAAAAGTTAATAGGGAGCTGTGTGGTAGTAACAGAATTTTAAAAAAAGTTATTTGTTAATGGCTATAAAATTGATGTCAGTATTTTACTTATAACTTGATTCCCCCTCCAGTACATGCTTAAATGAACTTCAGTGCTTAAATTTCTTTTGTTCAGTGTAGGTCAAGTGGGGACATCAGCTGACAGTGAGGAGAGCTATTCCCTGGCTGACAGGAAAACAGATTCCTGGCAGAGCAGTAAGGACCTTGGCTGTGGTTTGGGAGCTTCAGGCTGCTGACTCTGGCTTGCATTCCTCCACTCCTGGTAGAAGATTATCTGCATCCTTGCTGGGGCTGGATTTTTTGTCTCAGCTTGGATCTGCAGGTCATGTCCCTGTGGCCCCGGTGTTGTTCGTAGGGCTGTGAGTGCTGGTGATAAAATCAAGTGTCTCTTGCTTGTGCAAAGCTTGCTGGCTTGGAGCTTTGTGAGGGATGCCGTGTGATGGAGGGATGCTGTGCAGGGAGGGCTGGGCTGTGGTTTGAGAGCTGATACCCCTCTGTGTGCAAAGGTCTGCTAGTGGCTAACACGGATGATGTCTCTTCAGGCCTGTCTGTGTAGGCTTGCAGGAGAACAACATTCCCAGGTGTTTTGAGAGGAATCCTAGGGCAAGTTAAAGCTTCTCTATTGGCTCAAAAGACGACCTCATTCAAAGTCTTGCCACATTTATCCCATCCCCTCCTGGGGGTCAAATAAGAGATGGTCCTCTTTCCTGAGAGAGCACCCTACCAGGCAGCAGTGGGATCAAGAGCTGAATGCTGATGTTTCATGGCTGCAGCATCTGAATGAGAAGTCCTATTACAGCACTGGGTTTTTGTTGCCAGTAGAAGCTTTGAACGCTTTCTGTTGCTTCCTTGGAATTAAAGGTGTGTTTCTTAGCTTTGGCTTAAAAGAGCACCCTAAATCAGCAACTAAACCCTTCTCCCACCCTCAAAAAAACTGCTAACAAAAAGCCCCACCCGTAGTTACTTCGTAACTACTTATGTAGCTTGAAGAATCCCTTGGCTAAAGACTGGCCTTATTTGAAGCACGAACAGGCTTTAAATTATCTAGTGAAAATGCAGACTCTTACAAACTTCTTGCCATACCTGCCAGTTCTGCATATACTTTTTTTTCATTTGAGGCTCAGACTAATCAGAGGCATAGCATGCACATATGCTGGGAAGAGGAAATGCATCACTGTCATGGATTATGCTGCTCCCCGGAACTAGAGATGGTAATCCAGAGTCCCATATGTGGCTGACTTCTGCAAGGTTCCTGGGTGCTTGAGCAGGACACAAGCTTGAGCTGGAGGCTGGCGGGTGCCCTGTAGCTCAGGGCTTGGGAATATCTGGTATTTCATCCCTTGCGTCTGCACCAAGTGCCTGTCTCAGCTCACCCTTGCATGCAGGGCAAGCTCGTGATCTTGCTCCTAACTCCTGTGTTCAGAAGGTAAAGCACACCTTTTATTTGTGTATTGTTCTGCCCCCCTGACTTCTTTGAAACTCCCTAAATCCCAAATACAACCTCAAGTGTGTAGAAACTTTTGAAAGAGGTTACGCCTCCCTCAGAAATACTCGGTACACCCCTCAATTACATAAATGTTTGATCATAGTTCCACATCACTTCTTAAGCTAATGCTGCTGCAGAAAAAAATCCTGTCAGCAGCCTGATCCCTCCTCACCCCTCCCAAAGAAATAATGTCTAGTTGCACAGCCGTGCCATGGTGGAATTGGGGAACTGGTAATTTATATCTCTATTATTCATGTAGCTTTGCAGTTTGTGTGTGTATTTTTCTACCTGGATTCTTTTGCTCAGCTTAATTTCTGCAGTCTTCTTAACTATCCTTGTGATGTTTAGTGGTTACAAAGGTTTGTGGTGGCAGAGGAAAGGTGTGATGGAGCTGAGGGAAAGATGCAGGATAGAATTCTCTCATGGCTGCAGACTGATATTCAACTTGCCATTGACCAGGACCCCCTTTCCGTGGCACTGCTTTCCAGCATGTCATTCCCCAGTCTGTCTGTACATCCAGGATTGCCCCATCCCAGGTGCAGAATCTGTCACTTTCCCTCGTTTAACTTCATATGGTTGGTGATTGCCCAGCCTTGTAATTTGTCCAGGTCTCTCTGCAGGGCCTCCCTGCCTTCAAGGGCATCAGCAGCTCCTCCCAGTTTTGTATCATCTGTAGATTTGCTTGGTATCCCTTCCAGTCCTGTGTCCAAGTCAGTTGTTGAAGAGCACAGGGCTGAGGATGGAGCTCTGCGGAACCCCACAGGTGACAGGACTCCTGTCTGATGTCACGCCATTCACTGTAACCCTTTGCACCTGACCTGGTTGCTCACCCATCACATGATGTGTTTATCCAGCTGTGTGCTGGACATCTTGTCCAGTAGGATCCTGTGAGAGACAGTATCAAAAACTTTACTGAAGTCCAAAAAGGTTAAATCAACTGGCTTCCCTTGATCAACTAGCTGGGTTACCTTGTCATGAAAGGAAATGAGGTTTGATAAGCAGGACTTTCCTCTCATGAAGCTGTGCTGGTTGTGAGTGATGACTGTGTTGTCATCACACTTTCAGGTGTTTTTCAATACCTCCCAGAATTATCTTCTCCATCACTTTACCAGGCACTGAAGTGACACTTGACAGGCCTGTGGTGTCTGGGATTCTCCTTCTTGCCCTTCTTGAAAATCGGGCAATGACTGCTCAAAAAATCCTCAAGAGAGGCTTTGTGATGACATCAGCCAGCTCTTTGAGGAGTATTGTGTGAATCCCATCAGGCCCCATAGATTCCTGCAGTCTGCAGGAGCCCTCCTTGGGTGGTGCAGGGCTCTGTCTGGAAAGGTTTGCTCCTCTGCTGAGCCTGGGGAAAGGAGAGCCTCCAGTCCTTGCTTCTCCTCCCCAATCCATCTGACCTACAGGGGACCAGCCTTGTCCCAAGCATGAGGAGTTGGTCTTGAGCATCTCAGGTCATGTCCTTGAAGATTCAGAGCTGGACACAGTGCACAAATGGATGACAGCTTACTACTGTGGACTTGGTTTAGGGTTGTATCTCCAGCTGTGAGACTGGACTCTGTAAATTATTATCTCGAGCCATGCAGGTCTCCTTCCACAGGGCTCACTGGCCTCCATAATCTCAGGTGTGCAAATGTTAAGCATAAGACTGACTTCAGCAGTGTCCCTGACTCTCTCAAATTGGTTGCAGGTCTGTGTCGACTTGGGTGTGGACAAGTGGATCCCTTTGGACTGCTGGCAGCTGGATGCAACACGCACAGTGCCTGGGGAAGCCAGCTTGTCCCTGCTTTGTTGACACCCGTGTCTTTCTGATGTGCCTGTGTCTACCATGCTGTGCGGGTTTGCGGGGAAAGCTTAGCAGCAGCTTCTTCCCATCACCTTTTCACTTCAGTTGTCCCTTTTGTGTTCTTCTCCCACTGCTTTCCTTCCCAAACTGCCCATTTGCTCAATAGATGAAGAAAGCCTTTCATAGCTTTGGCTTTACTTTGGTGTGAGCAGACGATAGCTGCCGGTTTGCTTGTGTTTTTTTTTTTTCTCATGAATAAGCAAGGTAGTGTTCTCATTAGCTCCCTTGAGGATACCCCACTGCTTGGCAAAACCATATCATGGAGGCAAATGCGTGGTGTGCTAGCCGTGCACTTGGAAAACCCCTTTCTGAGCTCTAGCTCCTGCTCTCCAGGTCCAGTTAAACTGCTGGTGGCTCCTGAGGGTGCTGGGTTGAGTTTGAGGTGTGGATGTGTGGCCAGGTGTTGTTTTGGTTCACTGCAGGTGTCTGGGACATGGCAGACACATGGCAGGGCACGGGCAGCTCCTTTGCCTCTCATGTTTCTTGTCTGTGTTGCGGCAGACCCTGGGGCAATGAGATGCTGGTAGCAAGTGTTCTCTTTCTGTTTGATGAGAAGGTAGCGCCTTCACCTGTTTTAATGTGTTGTATGGCATCAAAGGGAGGTGGGTGTCTAGTTTAAAAGCTGTTGGGGCATCTGCACATGGTGATTGGTGTCTGAGGAACTGGCCAAAATGCAGCCCAAGCTGTGAGTGCCTGGAAGCTGCTGTTGTGCCCTGGCTAATCCATGACCTATACCGTTTGGATTTAGTGGCTTTGCTGGGTAGCTGCATGGTGAGTATGTGCTTGACAGCACCTCCCCACACACGCTGCTCCCCTTGGAGAGGTGGTCTTGGCATAAGAGGATGTAGGCAGTTTGCTTTGGAGCCTGCTCTCCTGGCATCTGGCTTCCTCAGCCTTCTGAGGGAGAAGTTTGGTGCACCACATGTTCAGGCTTTCACAAGCTGCTCTTTCAGATGCAGCTCCTGAAGCTGCTCTTGTTGTGCACTCACCCATCCCCATGGATAGGCTGAGGCAACTGGGGCCACGTGGCTTTGCCACATGTTAAACTCCCTTTGCTATTCTGTGAGGGGCTGGAAGGCAGCCTTTCCAGTTACCTAGGCTGACCTGCTGTGATAAAGCCTCCTAGAATTGTACAAGAAGCTTAGTCTCAGCAAGGGATTAAATCTTCCTTTTTTTTCAAAGAGAGTCCTTTGCCTTCCATAGGAAACTCTTCTCGTGCTCCAGAAACTCCATTGTTTCTAAAACTCATGTTAGGCTTTTACAGCTTATTTAATTTTCTGTTTTTGGAATACAATGTTAGAGGTAACAAGTGTCCTTATGATCTTTGTTTCCCTTGGCACCGCATGCTGTGAAACGAGATGTTCACTGTGTTACTGAGGAAGAGAAGTGTGGTGCTGGCACAGCATCTGACCTCAACAAAGTGATTGTCCTTTCCTGGCAAATCATATTACTGGACCTTTTGGACCACTCCTTGAGTGAGAGGATTGTGCTCTCCTCCTCTTCTTCCTCACTACATATTACCAATAATGTTTTGAGGTTTTTTCCTAGTCTGTTATGCTAGCTGCCGCCTTCAGCTGTTGGAAGTGGAAGGAAGGGCAGTGCAGCTGTTGGGAAAGCATTAATCAAGTTGTGAGGTTCTACCAATAAAGGTGACTGGGGAAAACATTCAGGCTGTGTGCTGGTACCCTGAAGACCAGTTAACTTCCTGAGGTATCAGGCTTGGAAATTTCTCAGGAGGAGAACTGCAGTGGGAGCATGCCTTTGGGTTTACTGGGGTTTTATAGCTGCTGGCTAAAAGTTAGTGTTCTGTACTTCTGTAGCAGCATCTTTTTAGTGCGGGCCTGGGAGTGTTTTTATAGGATTTCTCAGGAAGGCTTAAGTAAGTAGCTTGTTTGGGTTGTATGAGGTAAAGGAGTTGATTTTCCCCCAGCCCCCAAGTTTGGTCATACTCTTCTGTAAAATCCTGGTTTTTAAAAATACTCACAGCTTCTCTTCAAAATGAAAACATTCAAATGTAACAGCAACGTTAGCAGTAGACTTGCAGGGATCTTTTTCACCTGTACTGGAGGGTTTTGACTAGGCTGCTTTTGAGGTTTGAGGAAAACAAACCATCAACCCAACCTGAAAATGAATTCTACTCCTCTCTCTCTCTCATTCAGAAAATTTCTATGTTGAAATCCCTCCTACATCAGCAGTGAACTATTGTATTGCTCAGCTGGTGTGTTAGTTCTGATTTTTGTCTTGCAAAAGATGAGACTTATAATGAAGTGTCCGTTGGAGGGTGTCTTGGACTGCACAGGGCAGAAAAGGGGAGATCTGCAGTTAGAAGCTGGGCTGGTGCTCTCCTTAAATTTACAACAGTCATGTGTTGTTCAGGTGTCCACTGTTGGATATAGATGGAGACACACTTTAAATTCCTGTCCTTTTCTTTCCATGTTGTTAAAAAGGCTGTGAGGGGAGAGAAAAGATGGAGATGGGTCACTGCAAAACTGGGGCAAACCTTGTGTGTGTTTGGGTTCCGTATAAATTGCACCATTAATGGATGGATGTTCGCTTCCTTGGGGGCAGCAGCTGTGCTGCTATCATGCTGACAACCTGCTACTACAATGAGGTTTTCTTCCCTTCCGTGATAAAGGCTTGACCTTGCAAATTCTTTTCCCTGCCTCACCAAATGCCAGAAGTTGGGTATCTAAAACAAACTTGCTGTGTCCCAGTTGCCCGGTGCCTGTTCCAGAGAGGGTGAGGATTGCGCTTGCCTGCCTTAGCCAAGCGGAGATCTCAGTTGTGGTTGTCTGACAAGAAAATGTGGTTTTCCTTTTCCTGGGGGCTGCGGTCCTGTTCTCTTGACTGTACCAAACTGAAATGCTCTTGTAGTTACAACGATCAAAAGGCATTTTTCTGCTCTGCTTGTTTGGCCACGGCTGCTGGAGAAGTTCCTTGTCTTGGCATCTCTGCTGGGATCTGACTCGGGCTCTGTTTACGGGAGAGGACAAAACTGTAGCCAAGGCATTTATGCTTCTTCTGCCAGCGCTGCGAAGTGCTTCTGCACGACCTTGGTCTTCTCGGGAGCCTTGCTCCAAGGTGTTGCTTGGGAAGGACAAAGAGCACCAGATCCCTTGTGTCTTGCCCGCTCATGGCCCCTGGTGTGGCAGTGCTGCCCTGTCATCTATCTGGGCAGCCCGTGCTGGCCTCACCTGTAGCTATGACAGGCAGAGCAGGGAGGCAAGTCTGCGTAGAGGATGGTGGCAATCCCTTCTGTAATCATCTTCGGCGGGGATGTGGGTGTGGGAAGCCTTTTGACTTCAATTGTCTATTTCCAGTTTTATTTCTAGTTCTGGTGACTTTGCTCTGGGAAAACAGTCCAACATGGTAAAGGATCAGGAACTTGAGCCCTAACGCTGTGCCGTGGAAAAAGAGTATGAGAAAGGAAAAAAAAAAAAGTTTTCTGGGAGGGAGATGTGATTGTACAGCAAGGGAAGGCAGAGTAGCCTGTTGGGTGTGAGCTGGCAGCACTGCTAGAGAGTAAGAAGTGCAGTGGATGAGCAGCTCAGTGCTCCAGGAGACCTCAGTATCTCTTGCAGTGGGCAAGCTTGATGCAATTGGAGGTGGAGACATCTGGTTGGGCAAAGCTGGCTCTCCTTGGAAGGTTGTGTTGTGGAATCTTTTCTTAGCTTTTCTTTGGGGTGCCAAACTTCCCAATTGGCTGTGGCAAGTGTTTTATGTGCCCAGAGACCTTGGCTTGTTTTGATACTCTGTCTGTTTTGAAGAATGTTTAGAAAATGTTGTTTGGAGGAGAGGAGTCTGTGCTGGGAACCATTTGATTGAATTACCCCAGGCTTCCTCAGCCCTCAATTAACACAGCAGTCATCAAACCTCTGACTATCCCTGTGTGTTCTAGGTGTGTGTGGCTCACTCTAAACCCTGGTGCTGCAAGATCTGCATCCATAGCAAGAATGCTCTGGTAGCAAACAGCTCAGCTCTTTCTGGATGTGTACATAGACCTGCTGCAAAAGTGTGGGGCACTCCTCTGCCCTCGATGATTCTCGGTGTCTGCTGATGTTTGCTGTGGTACCATGACAGGCTACATTTCTAGCTTAGCAGGAAAGCACAAAACTGCTAAAACCGTGTGAGCGACAGGTGCATAGAGGTGTGGCTTCAATTTTTAATCTTTTTTTCTCTCCTTATTTTTTATTTTTACCAACCCTTTCCCACCACTTCATAAAACTCAAAACTGTTTTCCTAGAAACTGCCAGTGTCCAAAGCCAGTATTTTGATGATATAAACAGGCTTCTTTCCTTGGGCTTTGCTTCAGTGTCTTACTGGCCTGTTTTCCTAGAAATCCACTAAGAAAAGCCAATTTCAGTATTGTAGTGTCACAGAAGGCAAATTACAAAGTCAAAATGGCCTCTTAGGCGCAGTGTATGGCAAGACTGCAAATATTCAAATCTTTTGTAGCAGCATAGTGCTCGGGCAAAACTGCTCCTGACTTAGCCTTTAGAGAGAAAAAAATAGTTGCTACCTTTGTGTCACGTAGTCCCCTCCT
Source organism: Melanocharis versteri (assembly GCA_013397845.1). NCBI lineage: Eukaryota > Metazoa > Chordata > Aves > Passeriformes > Melanocharitidae > Melanocharis > Melanocharis versteri. The sequence goes on from VZTG01009976.1 coordinate 323,752, forward strand.
CCACTTCCTTGGATGCCCTGTAAAAGTTAATTCATTACTGTTAGTAAAAAGGGCTCTGCTTTTCTCTGCTGCCAAATGCCACTGAGGTACCCTGTGCTTCTGCTGGGTCTGCTTGTTTGCTTTCCCTCTTGGCAGCATGCTGTGACATGGCCTTCTTCAGGGGAGTAAAAATAAGAATTAGAAACCAGCAACCCTCCAACTGCACAAAACGCAAAGCAACAAAGTGAAGAGCCTCACTGACACTGCTTGCGAGGAAAACTGTGTTTCCAGTAGGCTGCTGGATTGTGCAAGAGGTTTTCCTCTCGTGCCATAAGTTTTGAATCTGAACTGTTGCATGGAAATGCTTTTTGTGTCCTGATTTTTGTACTCTGCCCGTGGCGGGGGTGGAGGGGGGTGGGGTTGGAACTAGATGGTCTTTAAGGTCCCTTCCAACCCAAGCCTTTCTGTGATGATTTCTGTGTTTCCGTGATACGATTTTTTTGCGTTCTGGTTGTTTGCTACAATGCCTGAAATCTGCCGGGCTGCCAGACCCTCTCGATGGGACATGAGAACAATCCTCACTCTGACCTCTTTAGTACGGGCGATTAAGTACCGAAACTTTCTGCTCGCTTTTCTTCCTGCCCCTCCCCATTCTTTCGAAGCGCGGAACAAAAGGAAAGCCTCTGAAACGCGGGGTGAATGAATGCGGTGACCGACATGGTGCTGAACTCTTCCCGAGCCGGTGCTGCGAGGAAGCCGCCTCTCCAGCCGCGGCCTCCAGGAGGGCTGCCCGCTTCCATTGCGGCTGGAGCTGCGTGTGCCTGCGGAGGCGGCCTCCTGCCGCCGCCTCGCCTGCTCGCAGCGCAGCAGAGGCTCTGCCCTGCCGTGGGAAGCCCAAAGAGCCTGGATTGCTGTCGGGAGGCAGCAGACCTCCTTGGTGTTCTGCTTTGCTGCTGCTGGCTCCTCTGGATGCCCCCATGCCTGCGGTGCCCTCCTGCTGGCGTGTGGCGTTGCACAGGAGGTTGGGTGCCCTTCTGCCGTGCTCGGGGCGCTGTGCCCGGTTGGGGTGCGGGTTCCTGTTGCTCTGCAGCTCCCGTGGGGCAGGGCTGGCTGTCCTGCGCCGGGCAGGGTGAGGCTTCCCCTTGATGTGGCTGAAGAGGTTGAGCAACATAGCCCAGGAGGCTCTGGTTCAGCCTTTTCCTCGCTCTCGTGAATTGTTGTGACCCTTCTAATTTACTTGTCCGCAGCTTCTCTCTAATTTTTTTTTTTTTTTCTGTAGCAGGGAAATTGAAGAGTTGTAGTTGTAGCTGTCTTCTAACCTGCCACGCTTAGGATGGGCTACATGGGAGACAGAAATGGGCTGGTAGAAATTCAGGAAACTGATGTTTATTACATTTCTCTTCCAGAGAGCAGACCCCTCTGTCTGACTGGGGTATCTCATGTGTGGGATTGAGCCTGTACTGGATTTGCATCAGCAACAAATACCTGGGCTTTAATTTTCAGGGCAATGATCGTTGCTTGCTGCAATGTAAAAGCTTTGTTGTGTTTGGATTTTGAGTGCATGTGCCAATAAATTGGTGGGGAAGGTTATTTAATGGAGGGATGGAAGGGGTGTTAGGTGGGGAAAGCTGGCATCCTGATGATAATGCTTTCAGTGTGGTCCAGGGGAAATGTGTATGTATAAAAATAAACTATTTTCTGCTGTGATGCACTGTGTTTTGTCCTAATAGACCTAGTTGGTCAGTGGAGCTCCCAAATGTTCCCCGCTGCTGGGATGGAAGTTCCAGTGCTGTTTGAAACGAGTACAGTGTATTAACAGAGGATAACTCTGCTCATTTTTGTCTTCCTGTTTTTAGTTGGTCCTAGTTTTCCAAACAATTGCGTTTTGTGATGAAACTCTGTGGAGCTTTATCTTCCTGGGAAGAGGAGATGGAAAAACTTGATCATGTTTGAATGCAATCAGAAGGGGGAATATGTGCTGCTGCCACATGATTATTTTTGTGAAATTTTGTTCATAGGCTGCAGCAAATTCACAGTAGAAATCAGGAGCGTGGCAGGGAGAAATAAAACGGCTTTCACCTGTTCTGTGTCAGGGTCTACGTGTGTCTGGCAGTGGGTCAGTCTGTACTACTTCATCAAAGGAAAATTGTTTCCTTGGTTAACTAGTGGCTCTTTATCACAAATCAGTAGCTGAGCGCGTAAGTGGAGTTGCTTTTAGCAAACCTAAGGTGAGGAAATATGAAGGAGTGACACCTGGCAGGTAAAGCTTCTTTAAGATGCTCTAGCTGGATCCAAAAGACCCCTCCAAACAATCCTAAGGATGGAATTTGCTTCAAAAGCTAAATTCATCGTCTCAAAGGTACACAGCTAATGAAATGAATGGCGATGTACCATAATACTGACTGATGAAGCTACACAGTGAGCAAGTCTGGGTTTGTTCTTTCTCAGAATCTCTTGAATGGACTGGCGTCTGTGCTTAATTCACTGTTCAGTGGGAGTGTGGCAGCTGTAGAGTGAGGATGGTGGGGTGTGTGTGTGTTTAAATTACTTGGGTGTGATGCAGAAGTTTAATATTAGCACAAAGCACAGGAAAATTTAAATTGCTCCTCCGGGAACACACGCGGAATCTGCGGTAGTGCTGAGAACTGAATTTAGGGCTTAATTTGTTAATGTCTTATTTTCCCACGTTACCATCCTTGTAATGTTTTCTTGCTATGTTGTAACATGTGTGAGAATACTTTGTTGCTTTCCTTAGGAGCGGCCTTGTTGGTAAGTGTGACCTGGCCAATTAACTGGCAACAAATGTGCTGGCAGTTACATTTTCGTTTTGAACCCACAAAAATCGTTTGAAGTGTGGGTCCTTGGCAAGCTCCCGTTGGCGGAATGGGTGATCTTGGTGATCCGCGGAGAGTGCCGCTGCCAGTCGGGTGCCACGCCGAGGCACAGAGCCAGAGCAGCATGGAGAGAGCTGCGTCCTATCCCCGCATTTTTAAACACCTTAGCTTGTTTTGAAGTGCTGCCCTATTTGTCGGTAGCGGTGCCTACAGACATCTCTCTCTCTCCGTTGTCAAAATGATCGCAAAGGAAGATAGCTCTGGGTTGAGCCTTTCCTGCTGCTGGCGCGTGTGTTTGTTTTGCTCCCATGTGTCATCATTTTGTGTAGAGGCATCCCTTCAAAGGGATGGAGGGAGTGTCACTGCTCCTCATTCTGTCCCTAGCCAGGGATTTAACAAGCAATACTGAGGTAATCCTGTCTCTGGCAGCCGTGCTCCTCAGGCAGCGATCTTATCTTGCTGTGAAAGCTTCGGAGATCACGCTCTTGTCAGCGCTGGGATGGAGGAGGTCTGAGGAGCTGGGAGGTGCGGCTGGAAATGACTCAGGGGGACAAGCATCCATCCTGAGCTGCTCCCTCCATCCAGGCTGGCCAGCTACAGCCAAACCCGTGTGCTGTTCCGGTCTTCAGCCTGAGCAAGGTCTCTGCAGCACAGTGATTGCACTGCCGAGGTGGGCTGAGCTCTGGCTCTGTAATTTCCCCTGCTGCAGGCAGCCTAGCGCTTCACTTTGTGTGCTGCCCTTGTTTAGGGATTTCCTGTCATCCTCCTATTGAGCTGAGGGCAGAGATACTTATCTTGCATCTCAAATGAAATTTCAGGTCCTAGAGAGAGTAATTAATATTCTGTGTATTGCACGGTCCTGTAGGCGTGACAACTCTGTTCCAAATAATATCACTATTCTTCCTTCCTTTCTTTTTTTTTTTTTTTTAATATTTTATAGAAACAAGAGAGCTTGTTTCAGTCTGAGGGGATTTGTCTTATTTTGTTTTTTCTTCTTTCCCCAGCATCCAACGAGCTGCGCTGGTGGTTCTGGAAAATTACTACCGAGATTTCACAGTCTACAACCCAGCCTTGTTAACAGCCTCCAAATCCCGAGCAGCCAAGCACATGGCTGGCCTGAAAGTCTACAATGTTGATGGTAGGTGAGGTGAAATGTGGTCTCTGAGACTGGGTGGGATGGGGAAGGGCTGGGTTGGCTTTATGCTTTGTTATGCACACATTCTCACCTTTTTGCTTTGCCAAATCCTTGTCTCTTGCTGGAAATCTTCCTAGCAGTCCTGAGTTTGCCAGTTCCAGATGACTTTACAGATGTGTTTAGCCCACAATAAGGCTTTTGTCTTTGCCAGGTGAAATGGCCACGTTTTGGGTCGGGCTTAATTGTCATGTGGCTTGACACTTTTCAGCACCACTGCTTGTTTCAAGCAGCCTCTGCTTTTTGTCACCCTTGGGTCATCTCCTTCGTTGTGATAGTACAATAAACACAACTTTTAACCTAAATGAGTTCCCCAGTCGTTTATTGTGCTGCTTTCACATGCAGCCTTCAGGAAAGTGAAGGAGCCTCGGTATAAGCAGCAGTTGCTGATGAAAGTGATGCTCATCAGCCTGCAGCCTCAGCACTAAATGAGCTATGCCTGGCTCACCCATGGCCATGGAAATTCAGACACAGATAATGATCCCCATTGAGCTTTGCCGTTCTACAAACCGTTTTCAAGCTTTGGGGCTTTAAAAAAGCGGATGGATGGACGGAGGGATGGATGGATATGCGGATGCTCAAAGCAGTGTAAACTGGGCTTAGTCATGTGATGCTCTTAAACCCTATCAGTGAAAGTCACACTTGTTAAGCAGGGTGTGCCCAGCAGCCTTTATAGAGGTGCACGTTCTTTTGGGAGAGTCAAAGTTGAGTAGCAAAGCTTTTAGGTTGAGGGATGGCTGAAGTTGTGTGACAAGATGTGGTAAAGGCACATGCTGCCCATGAATTTGTTAGTATGGAAAGGCTTTGAGAGCTGGGAAGAAGAGACTGAAGGGACTTAGCTGGGTGAGGTGGCTCTGTTGTGCATGGAGTGGAGGCTGAAATATGAAGAATATCTGTCATATGGAAAAACATGAGACATGATTGTTTTGCTTTCAACAAAGTTTCAGTGCCTTATGGGTGTGGAACGTTTTGTTTTCATTTTCCTTTTTGGTTGGTTGGTTTGTTTGTTTGTTTGGATTTTTTAAACTTTTGGTGAGTTTCAAAGGCCTTATCCTAAAGGCTTCTCCAACCTCATGCAGCACTCCTGAGTCCGTAAAATTAATTGGAGGTTTAGATCCCTACAGTGAGATATTCCCATCCCAACAGAGGAAGGGGGAAGTGAAGGAAGGGGAAGGACAGGTTGCCCATCATGTGTCCTTTGCTGCCTGGAGTGATGCTCTTGGTTGAGTTGCATTGGAGAGGGGAAGCAAACAGACCTGCAAACAGAAATGCTCTGTGTTTTTCTAGAGGTGAAATCATTCGTTGCAGCTGCTCACTCTTGGTGAGGCCTGGTGTAGGGAAGGTGAGAGCTTCCCAATCCCACAGGTGTCTGCACCCATATTCTGACCCCACAGCCTGCCAGGCTGGCTGCAGGGTGTGCCATTCTGATCACTGCCTTGTCTTCTCCTGCACTGCAGTATCTCTTCAGGAGCTGGCGTGCTCTCTTTTCCTGCAGCACCTGCTGGGACAGGGAGACTCCCAAGTTCAGAGGAAAGATTGTCAGTCTGGTGGTGTGAGTGGCTGAGAAGCTGCTGGCTCATGAGGCTTCGTTAGCAAAGAAGGAACCAGAAGCAAGCTGCAGATGCGGCTGGCAGGCCTTTCCAAGTGTCAAGGTTGTGAGCCTGCCAGGGCCTGGAAACTCCTGCCTTCCCTTCTGGGGCAGTTCTAGTTGTCTGGGCTGTTCTGTGTGCAATGCTGCTGCCTTTGTGGACATGGAAATCTCAGGCTTAGAAGCATGTCCTTAAGAAGATTCCATCCATCTTACAAAGCAGAGTGTAGTTCTGGCTGCAGCTTACCCTGGCAGCCTGACAGTCTCTTATACCCTTCTTGTTAAAAGACAGTAATGCTATTAAGGCAGCCTAATTTGTTGACAGCTTTTGTATTTGATACTGCAGCAGCCAGGAAAGAAAAACATATTGCTGCAATCTCTCTTATGCAGAATGGGGAGGTTCACCTTCAAAACCAGGATTTTCATTGCTAGGCATAGTCAACGAGGCAAATTACAGATGTAACCCAAATTTGGGAGCTAGTGTCTCCCTTGAGTCATATCCTCCATTTCAGGGCTGTCAAACAAAGTCTGAAATGTTTAGACTCTTAAGAAGCTATTTGTGTGAGTGCTTGTTTTTCCCACCGCTGAGTTTCAGGCTTCTGTCTTGGAATCTGGTTTGGGCTTTTTAGGAAAAAAAATTAAGGAGTTGCACTTGCTTGAGCTGAACAATTTTGAGCATGTCTATGCAATTGATTGGCCTTAACCACTGCCAGCTGAGAGTGTGGGCTTTCAGAGGAGTTTGGCAGAAAAGCAGCTCTTGGTGGCTTGGAGGCAGTCCTAGACTACCACCCTTCTCTGGGTAGACCCACCTCTGCCCTCTACCTGGATAGAAGGGTTTGTAAACTCTTCTGGGGCAACCTTTTTTCTTCTCCCTACCTGAAAAGCCAGAGCTGAGGGCTTCATGGGAGAGTTGCAGAGCCTGGTACTGTATTTGAAGGTCTCTAGTTAAGACCTTGTAGTAGACAGCTCTGTGGACTGACTGGGTGTTACAGAGCAGATTGCAGCTTCCCTGTTCCTGGGGCTCTGTAGGATCTGTTAGCAGCAGCAGCAGGAGTTCTGATGGCAGGTGCTGCTCAGAGTGCCATGAGAAGCTACTACATATGTAGACCCCATCTTACCCTGTTGTGGCACTGCTGCTCTGACAGCATCTGCCCCTCTGGGAAGCCCTATGCTTTGTCTAAAGGTGACCCTGCTGTCCCCTGCATCCTGTTTTCCCTTCCTGTGAATAACTCTCTGGAGTTTGGCTTTCATTTATTCATCTCCATGTCTCATTGTGTTCTTGTGTTTGTCTCTCTCCTCTTTCCGACTTCTCACTTTTTGTGCTCTCACACTGTCTTGATGCTGAAATGTGGTATGTTCCAGCTGCCCTTGCCTTCAAACTGAAAGCATATATAATGGGGGGTAAGTTGCATCCTTGGCATGTTCACCTCACTCTGCCTTTGTGTATGTCGTGTGAGACTCCCCCACCCCAACTAACCTCCCTTGTCCACGTGCCAGAACGCCCTCTCTAAGCCTGTGCTGCCTTGCAGGGTTTCTGCCGGAGCTCCCGAGGACCGGGGAAGGGTTTGTAGCATTGGCTGGGAAGGCTGGAGCCCCAGAGCACGTGTGACAGCTGCCGTGGGGTGCCAGACCGCCCCAGCCCCGGCCCTGCGGCACTAACACCGCCTTTGTCTCCCGTGTGCCCGTCCTTGCCCCCGCAGGCCCAGGGAACAACGCGTCGGGGCAGTCCCGGGCCATGATCGCGGCCGCCGCCCGCCGCAGGGACTCCAGCCACAACGAGCTCTACTACGAGGAGGCCGACCACGAGCGGCGCGTGAAGAAACGCCGGGCGAGGTAAAGCCGCCCCGTCCCGCGTGCTGCTGGGGGGCTCGGCCGCGCGGGGCTCGCCGAGCCGGGCGGGCGCTGCCCGACGCGCCGCGGCGGGCTGGCCGTGAGTCTGTCACGGGGAGGAAGCCTATGAAATACAGATGCGTGAGGGATGGTGACAGCTTGCAGCTGGAATTATCCGAAGAACAGGTGTGCAGCTGAGCTCGTGTATACGAGGCGGATAAGCTAATGCCATGTCGTGGATTAGGGAACAGTCCAGTGCTTGACAAGTCTGCAGTTACTTGCCGTAGGAAATCCCATTATTTTTGCCCATGCCCAGGCTTGTCAGCTGAAGTAATCCACGGACAGGATCAGTGGAGTGCTTGGTGTTGCCCATTCATGGGTGAGGAGAATATTTGTGTTTGCAGGGTAGTCAAAGGGACAGTTTGACTGCCTTTCCATGAATTGAGGAGGAAAGACAAGACTTGACCACAAGCCGTTACATTTTATTTTGGAGCACAGATGGGTCTTCTGCCAGTCACGCTTAGGCTGCAGAGTTGATGCTTTGATGAGGTGACCTGAGACAGTGCCTCTGTTTGCTCAGGAGCCTAATTGCAGTCTGTAGTTAGCATAGCTAACAGTTTGAGGCAAGTTGCTCATGGGCAGGCTCCCCTGAACTGAGCTGTGTTTGGAAGGAATGTGTCATAACTGGAAGGAGCTGGCTTGTTTTGAGTTTTCTTTTGGCAATTTGTTTCACTGGGAAAGTGCTGGCACAACATCCACTCCTTGCCTGCTTCAGTCTGACCTATGCTCCATAGCCTCTGTCTTTTAGGCCCTCTTCCAGCCTTGGAGCAATAGGAACTTAAACTTTCCCTTCTGTGAAGTGTAGCATCCTAACTTGGGCATATCTCCCATGCTTACTGAGTTTGGTTAGAACAACTGCTTAGTCAGAGGGAAACCATCAGTCACTAGGTAAGGCCAGGTGTTTCGGGCCAGGAGTTTAAAACTGATTTCCACCCCCACCTCCCCCATGTCAAATTAAACAAAATGGGCGAGAGTCAGGGCTTCTCGTGCTCTTCCTCACGTACAGTCTGAATGCAGTATGCTACACCTCTGCTTGTGATGAGGCAGCTGCCCCAGCTTTAAGATGCATTGGGTATTGAGATCATTGTGGATTGGACAGTCATTGGTGACTTGAGAGGAAATTAAGTATGAAACAAGTCCTGTCTGAGGGGGCCGAAGAGTTCTGTTGGGTGGCTCTTCCGTTATTGTTTTTCCTCACTGGCTGCAGTGTAGCCCCTCACTTGCAAGTTAGCCCAGTACTAAGTAACGAGCGTCGTAAGACATCTGTTCCCCTTTTATGGTGTGGTCTTGGTGTTTGCTCACCTGTGCCAACACAGGAAAGGTTTGCAGAGGGTGCCTCTAGCTGCAGTGTTAGGAGTGAAGATAGAGGCGTGTTTTCACCCTTGCTGTTCAGCAGAGGGGTGCAAGGCAGTCGTGGAGCAGCACGAGCTCTGCACCTAGCTGGTGGAAATGGGAGCAGACCACAGCTTGTGAGCACAGTGTCTCAGAGCAGGCTGTGTCTTGGAGCATGGTCAGCCTCTCCCTGAGAGCTTGCCTGTCCTGCGCTCCGTGCTGCAACCGCTGTACTCAGACACGCGTTAAACGCAAGGGCAGCTGTGGCTTGTTTGAGTCATGCAGCTGATGTTTATGCTGCGCTGGCAGAACCAAGTGCAGTGCTCAGGGCTTTACAATCTTAATCCTGGTTTATGGCCCTCAATTGCTGGATGGCTTGGGCAAGGAAGGAAAAGCTGCCGTCTACCCCTCAGACTCTCAGTGTAGAAGATTTTGTGTAAATTGGTGGCAGGCAGTGACTTGATGGCAGATGGGAATAGGAGGCTTGTAAATCCTGACTCCCAGGCTCTGCCTTAACCACAGACCCATCCTACTTCTTGTTATGACTCTTGCTGCCCTGATTTTCTTTCTGCAGGCTTGTGGTTGCAGTGGAAGAGGCTTTCACTCACATCAAACGCCTCCAGGCAGAGGAACAGCAGAAAGCTCCAGGAGAGATGATGGACCCCCGAGAGGCAGCCCAGGCCATCTTCCCCTCCATGGCAAGAGCTCTGCAGAAGTACCTTCGCACCACCCGCCAGCAGCAGTACCACAGCATGGAGAGCATCTTGCAACACTTGTCCTTCTGCATCACCAACAACATGACACCAAAGGTAATGAATGCTTTCTCTAACGCTGCTGCAGGAGGGAGGGAGAAGGGGGTGGCACATCTGTGAGTGCAGGCAGAACAGAAAGTTGTCGAGGGAGGTGAATGAAGGCTTTCAGAGTTGCTCCCTGTGGATTGACCAGTGTGGTGTAAGTTGCATCAGGTCTCGAAGGGAAATATTTCCTCTGCAGCATCTTCTGTCTCTTTTTATCTGAAAGTGCCTATGAGGTATTTGTTCTTGTATCCAATTCAGCAGAGGGAATACTTCATAAATGTTTGAAAGGGTGGCTTTGAGTCACAGGAGTTCTCCCAGAAGGCTGTGGTAGCAGAATGATGCAGGTGGCAACCCGCAAAGGATCTTTTTTGGTTTTCTACCCCCTCTGCCTTGCTGCATATTGGACTGCTAATTATTGCCTAAATCTCTGTCTCTCTGACAGTGTTCCTAATTCATGAGCTGCTTGATCAAACATAGTTTGCTGCTTCATGCCCAGACTGTGACTATTGACTTGCAGACACAGGGAGAGACTGAATGATAAGGGAAACAAGTCACACAGTTCACCTCCCACTTTCTACCTTCCCCTCTAAGAACACCCCACAGTCCTAGGGAACTTCACCCAGGACTTGCTGCAGTAAGAGCAGAAATGCTGTCAGGAGATGGGGCTTAGCACCATCTCACCGTGAGCCACCTGGGACCTTGCCCAGGTATGCAAGGGGATTTCTGCTGCTGTTAAGATTGTAGAAGGACTTTAAAACACAGACAAGGTCAAATGGTGTTTTGCGTTCTGTTTTCAGTTTTGCACCCTCAGGCTGAAAACATGGAAACATCTGTTTACCACCTTAGCCTGGCCTGAAGGAGAGCCAGCTATCCTATCTGGCTGTCTGGGACTGTAGTTTTGGGATAGGTTATGGGGCTGGAAGGGGAGAAAAAACCTCTGCTCTACTGAACTGCTGCCAGACGGCTGTGCTGATGGCAGAAGTCAGGGCTATAACTTTGCAAACTTGCTGGGATGGACTGAAAGAGGATCTCCTGATGTTTGTGTCTGCTCCCGGATCTGAAAAGCTGGGAGGGACTGGGGAGAAGATGTCTTCTGAAGTGTGAAAGCTGAAACAATTTGCAGCGTGGCAAGCCCGTGCTCGTGGAGCTGTATTTGGGGATGGGAAGAGAGCAGGGAGAGTTGTGGGGCTGGTGCTAACGTGTGTCCCGCTCTTGGCAGGCATTCCTGGAGCGTTACCTCAACCCAGGCCCAACCCTCCAGTATGACAGGGATCGCTGGTTCTCCAAGCAGTGGACGCTGGTCAGCGAGGAAGCAGTCACAAGCGGGTTACAAGACGGCGTCGTGTTTGTCCTCAAGTGCTTGGACTTCAGCCTTGTTGTTAATGTGAAAAAAATCCCCTTCATCAAACTCTCAGAAGAGTTCATAGACCCTAAATCTCATAAATTTGTCCTCCGCTTACAGTCTGAGACTTCAGTCTAAGGGATTTTGAGGGTGGGTTGTTGGGAGATTTTTATTTTTTTTTTCAATATCGTGCTTTTGGGTTTAATTTCCCCAATGCTGACTGAAACTGGCAGATGATGGACCAGTAATATTTGACCATCTGCACTTTATTTGGAAAGGGGAGGGGGGAGTTGGGATATCTTATCTAGAAAGAAGTATCTTAAGAGGCAACAGGGTGACTTGGCTCAGTTCGCTCAGCCTTGGAGACAGAACAGATTTTTTTTCTTTGCCCCTCTTTCCAGGCATCCTGTAAATCTCACGCTCTCTTTCTCTGCACGGCTGCAGTGTCAGAGTTGTTGCTGGAGCACTGCCTGTGCCCTTGTGTCTCTGCTTTTGCCACCTGTGGCTGCTCCTGGGGGCTCATTGCTCACCTGTCCCTCACAGAAACAGGGTGCCGCAGTCCCTGCTCACTCTGGGAGGAGGGGATATCGAAGGGTGGGGGTGTGAGGGGACTTTTATTCTTTATTCTTCTTCTCCTCCTCTCCATGTGCCTCTTCTGTCGGTGCCAGACCTGTATGGGCATAATGGGATGGTTTCACCCGCTGTGAAATTGCTTGTCTTGAACTGGATCAGCCCATTTGCAGCTCTTCGGTTTTTATTTGTCTTTCTTAATCAGTGCTTGTTAGTGAAATTGTTCTTCATGTCACAGCTCCCTGCTATCTCTCCCTTGCTTCCCTCTGTCTTGCTTGTCCACATCTTTCTCAGGCACTCCCAAGGCTTCCTGTTTCTGTCTCCTTCTGTCTGGCTTCTGAATGTGTTTCTCCAGGCACTGCCGCTTCCTTTTGCACCTGCAAGGGCTGTGTATTTGCACTGAGACAGGGTCAGTAAGTAGCTGGCTCCTCCTCAGATAAATCACAGACCCTCCCTATGTCTGACAGCCTCTTTGAGGGGAAGGGGGTGCGGGCAGGAATGTGCCCCTCCCTCTCTAGCCAGCTTCAAGTGCGTCTGGAGAAAAGATCCAGACGGGCAAAAACACTTCCCTCCTTCAGGAGAGGAGCCAGGGAAAGGCTGACCTCTGCCTCATTCACTTGCTTTGGAGAACTGTTGTGCTCTGGAAACACTGCAGTGGGTCCTTCCCCACCGTACGCCTTCAGCTGTAGCTAAGAAATACCAAACAATGCCTGAATGTTGAAAATCTGCCTGCCTTTCACGGCCTTGCTGTACTGTGGGAGTTTCTGCTCAGTGCTGGGATCTGCTTCTGAGAGATGCAGTTTTGTTTGTGGGGCTGCCTTTGCCCACCAGTGCAGCTTTCAGGTGTGAATTTAGTCACCTGAGTTTGGAAGGTTTATTTTTAACAGTGAGCCTAAAGGGGTGTCTGAAGTCTGATTGCCAGCACGGAGCATGGAGTGACTGGAGCCAGCTGCAAGGCTGGCATCGACCTGCAGGTCCCTGGAGATCCATGTGAATGTAAATGATCAATTCATTCTGCTCGGTCTTTTGCCATGCAAATATCCCTTATCGGGCAGGATCTGGCCTGCCCTCCATATGGATGTCTTAAGGAAGAAGGCCCTGGTTCCAGCAGTGTGTAAGTCAGTGCCTTTCATTGCCAGCCTGCACAGTCTTCTGAGCAGGGCTGTGACAGCCCCTCCTGTCCCTTTTGGCCTTTCCCAGCCCTTCCCACCGCAGGCGTGGGCTGGCTGGTGCCCACCACAAGCTGGTGGAAGGGAGCAGCCACCTTAAACAGGGATGCTGGGGACAGGGCAGGAGAGTCCATCCTCTTCCAGCTTCAGCAGCAGTGGAGATGCATGTTCGACAGCACCTGTGGATGGTCCTCTTGGGATCAAGGGAGCACCCTGGTGAGTGGGGGTCCAAAGTGATGATTCCCCATCCAAGTGACACCTGCAGTTTCCTGCACCTTTCTTACAAGCACGTGGTAGTCCTCTGGATCCTTTTTAATCCATGTAATGTGCCAGATGTGGTTGTAAAGAAACTGGATGGCACAGCACATGATGGGATTATGCCCTTTGCCCTTAAAGGATGGGAAGTTAGGTAATGTTTTCCCTTCTCTAAACTCAGTGTTTGGGTTTTTTGGCAGATCAGGCTTTCTGGTAGTCTGTATGGGGACTCCTTTACTGACTGTGGCCTTTGCAGTGTCTTACTTTAAAAAAAAAAAGGTCGGTTTATTCCTTTAAAAGGAAAAAAAAAAAGGAGAACGTACGGTATCTTACGCTTGGCTCTCCTGAAGATACCTGCACCTGGCTTTTATGATGTGCATAACCAGCAGGGTGGGAGAGACTGGGAGTAGCTTGGGAGACTGTGGAGCACTTAATACCTGTGTGGAGGCTACTGCCTGTGGCTGAGTTGGCTCACTTCTGTGAAGCCAGAACAAGAACCACCTTGCCGCGGGCTTGGGTGTGCCGTGTATGAGAGCACCTTGTCGCAGGCACATCTGCAAACCTTTTTTACTTTCCCAGGATTTCCTTCCCCTTTCCTTTTCCCTGCCCCATGAGGAGGGGTTGTCTGACAGTATCTGCTCAGGAAACTCATGTCTTAATTTTGTCAAAACCTTTAACACATGGAGAACAGACGGAAGCAGCGTGTGCCCAGTCTGGGTCTGCTTCTTCATCTTTGTGCTGTCGTTCGACACTGCCTTTTCTGCCTGCTGCCAAAAAGGACACTGTCAACAGGGGCCAACTCCTACATTAAATGCTCTTCCCTGTATCAGCAGCATGAATGAAATCTGAAGGAGAGGACTCTCTCACATGGTCTCTTTAGAGATGCAGCCTGCTTAGAGGTGAGGACAGATTGAAAGGGGAATCATGATTCCTGAATATTCCCTGTTTCTGGTATTTTTAGTGACATTTTTATGGGTCTCTCTTGCTTCCCTTCTCATGCGAAATCACGGGACCACTGTCATACCTACCTCACTGGGGTCTTGTGAGGCTAAACTCAACTTGATTTCAAGTGCTTTGAGATCCACAGTTGGATCTGTGGCATCTGTAAGAATTAAAACTGTAAAAAATACTGAGCGGTAAATGCAGTACTGGTTTGTTAAACTCTGTTTGTAGCCAGCTAATGAGTAAGAATGGAGTCATAGGGAACGAAGCTCTGATCCAATTCCTGCAGCCCTTACTTCTGCTGAGCTTGCCAAGAGCTGAGCATAAATACAATTTGTAGGGTTTGACAGCCAAGTGCAGGCTGTTCCTCCGAATGCCTCTCCTATCCTGCGCTGTCTCCTTGCACATATTTTCCTTCCTCTCTCCCAGTCTGGATGTTTGTACCTGGTTGGGAATTGTGGGGGTTTTTTTGGAACTCAAGTGGGCTTTTAAGACAACCCTGTTGGTGATGGAGTGGTCAGTGTCCCCCTTGGAGATGATCCTTGCACTGGACGTCCTTCACTGGAAGCTGAACCATTTGATAGGGTGCTGTGCTGCCCAGCCAGGAGTGGTGGTGCCTCACTCCTCTCTTCCATGTTGGCACATTTCCTGTAACTCGAGTATGCTGCTCAGATACTTTAAAGGCTTTGGTTTTTTGCTCTCAGATTTGTTACAGCCTAAATCCAAAGCCGTGCTGAGATCTTGCAAAACCAGATGCAGCTGAGACTTTCAAGTGTTCTAGAGCAGATGGAAATGGCAATGGGTTTCCATGAAGGATGGCTTTCTCTTTCATGGCTATAAAGTGAAAGATTTTTATTTCTTGCAGCTTCCAGGAGTGTAGGGGCAGATACTACCCTTAACACTTGGCCAGTCCTGTAACTGGGCATGGGCAGATGTTGTCACATCTGTTAGCCTCTCACTGCCATGTGGCTTCAGCTGTGGGTGCAGACTCTGTGAGGCTGCCCTGGGTCTCAGTGTCCTTTCCCACACCTGGAAGCCGAGCAGGCAGCACTCTTGGAAGTGTAAGCATTGTAGCACTCCCCTCCATAGCATATCTGCAGGGCTGGGAGGTGCTCAGGCTGCAGTTGGAAGCTTGGAGGCGGTGCACAGTAAGGCTCAAGTTTGGAGGAGATCTGAACAAATCCCAGCCCTTATGAAGCCTCCAAACATTTTCCTTTGGGATAGGGCTCTCTGTGCAACGCCTTGGGAATCTGCTCTTGCCGATTATGCCAAAAGCTGTAGGGAAGGAGTTTCTGGAGCTGGTCCTGCCCCACATAAGTAGCTTTGGAAGGTCTCATTTGAGATGTGCTCACTTCTAACAGTTGCTGCTGAAGAAACTGAAAAGATCCATAACTTGCTGAACATGGAAACCTGTTCAAGCCAATTTCATCTTGCTCACCAAAAGTTGTAATTCTGCCCTTTTCAAAGGATAAACAAGAGTTTTGCAGTCTCCTGCAACCATGCTGTAGTCTGGTCCCAAGCTGGCTCCTCGCTTGGGCTCGGTGCTGCCCAGCCATGTGAGAGCTGCTCACGAGGTGTGTGTGCAGGTGTTTTCTCATTCAGCTTGTGTGTTTCTGTGTGCTTTTCCCCCTCTAGGTGTGCACATTATACGTGTTTAAAGCCTCGAGCCAGACTTGGTGGTTCAGTGTTTCAGCTGTCGTTAAGAAGGAAGTGCTCTTGGAATTGAGCTGGTTTTAGAAAACAAACAAAAAAAAGAAAAGTAAACCCCCCCAAATTTCTGCTCTGAAAGAGATGGCTTTGGGCCATGAGGTCTCCTACAGGAGTGTGCATCCTCCTGCGTTCAGGCTGCTGCCTCCCATGGATGATGACCAAAAGTTGCCGTTTCCGACAGCTGTGAGCGGTGCGGATCGCTTTGGGCCAGTCCTGAGCGGGGTCCCCGCCGTGCCAGCGGCGCAGCTGGCATTACCCGCCCGTCTGCATCCCTCCAAGAGACTGCATTTTTTATCCCTGGAGCACACGGAGCCCTGTGGGCAGCAGGCAGCCCGCCCTGCCCTGGGTGTGCTCTGCCCGGGGAGGGAGGGGATCCTTCCTTCCCTCTGGCTGCTTCCCGGGCACCTCTCACCAGCGCTAAGGATGCTTGGCGGTATCTCCTGTGTGCACGGTGGGGAGGTGCTGTGGCCACTACCTGAACAGGCATAACTGTGAAGGAATCTTACACTCTCCTGTGCCTGTTTCTTTGATTCAGCATTGTGTCTTGGGGAAGGGGGTGGGAGCAAAATGCCCTTCCCCCACCCTCCTTTATCACTGTGTAATACTTTTTCTACACACACTGTGTATAGTAAGAAGGGTTTTGCCAAGGTTTTCTAATTAATAGACACTAACCAGCATTTCTTTCTTTTTTCTCTTCTTTGCACATGTGACTTTAACTGCAGTGGTACATGGTCTTTCTGTTCTTTTCTAATCGTGAACTTAAGTAAGCAAATTCCTGGTGTCTGTGACATTAATGCACTGTGGGTTTAGCCTTGTAAATTGTTCTGTTCCAAGCTGGGTTCTCTTAAGTTATAGCTGGATGGGGTTTTGTTGTTTTTTAAACTGAAACATAAAACCGTTTTACACTTTGCATATTTTGTACAGTAAAATTCTGGAAATAAACTGAAACCAGATTTGATTGTCCCACTCCTTTCTCTTATCCTTTCAGACAAAAAAGCTCTTCTGGTCTTCAAGCATTCCTTAGCTGTGGGCAGGAGGGGCCCTGCAAACATGTGGTTTAGCTTTTTTGAGGTTGTCTTTTTGTCACCCTCATTCTAGGCCTTTCTGGTCTGCCCTGCCACAGCAGAATGTAAACTCATTTATCACTCCTGAAGGAAGACTGGTAGGTGACTGCTTTGAGCACCTGAAATCCTAAATGAAGGGGAACAAATGCAGCTGGGGAAGTAGGGGGTGGGGGGGGGGGCATGGCTGGAGTGGGAACAGGTTTTTCTGCCTCCTGTGTTCTCACAGTTTGCACACAAATTATGGAGTGCAGGATTCACTGCTGAGTTCCTTATTTGGCTCTGGTGGGGAGGAGGAGTGGCGAGAGGCAGAAAAGCCAGTGCTCCTTGTTTGTGTGGATGCAAGCCTGTGCTCTAAAAAAAGGTGCAGGGATCTCACCTCAGCAGCAGCTCTGGGTGTGGCTTTGCCCACCATGAGTTTCCAGCACGCCAAGAGCTCGGAGAGATCAAGCAGCTGTGCCCAAGGAAATGTGGGAGGAACTTTTTTGTCTAGATGTTCTTTGGTGCCCACTCTTCAGGCAAGCCCAGCCCAGCAGATCTCCTTGGTGGCTTCAGCTGCTGGAAAAATGCACAGGATGCTGCTCTTCAGTGAAAAAGAGTGCTGCAGTTGTGGAGATAAGCAGCACAGACATAAATGCCTGTGGAGAGAAACAGCCACATGGGTAAATCTCTGCTTTGTGGGGGGACAGATGTATTTGGGCTAGAGAGAGCTGAACGAAGGCCTGGGAGGAAGCAGGAAGGGTGGGGTGGGAGTGTGCTCTGTTCTGCCTCCTGCCCTCCCTTGATCTCTGCTTTTGATCTGTCCCCCTCATTCTGCTGGTGCTTTGGCAGTGCCCAGCCCCGCCCTGTTTGCAGGTCAGCTCCCAGAGATGGCCAGGGAAAGGAAAGCACTGCTGCTGCCCTGCAGAGCCTGAAATGGGGGTGCAGCTGTTGCTGGTCCCCTCCTGCCCCTCAGAGGAAGACCTGACTCGTCGGACTGGAGCTGTGGAGGTAAAGGCTCTGTGGGAGTCGGCCGCAGGTGTGTCATGGGAAGGTGTAAGCAGCAGGAATTTGGCATAAACAAGATACTGGGCTTGTCAGCCTCGTTCCAGGCTCTTAGTTTTGAGAGCTGTGTCTTTACATGTGAGTTCAGCACGCTCTGTTTCATTTGTGGGATAGTGGTGATACCAAATCAACGCCTGACTGCTGCCAGTTGTGGCGCTTTCTGTCCTGCTGTGGGCTGTGGAAGCTGATGGAAGGAACAGGCTTTGCTAGAGGGACTAGTTCCCTTGGCCTTCACCCAGAGCTCAGATATCTGAATCATAAAGGGCTGTGGTATGTAGCTCAGCAGAAATTAGAGCTGAGGGAGCTGATCTGGTTTGGCCAAGTCTTTTCACTGAAGTTGCACAGACTTTTGAGGTGTGATGGAGCCTCAGGTGCAACGTTGGGTTAAGTATTACTGACCCAAACCTCTGACAGAATGGGGATAGAGGCTTTTACTGGAAAAAACCAACCACCTGGAGGGACCTGGCATCCTGAACCAGAGGTAAGCACCTTTTGCCTAAGGGACATACTGGACTTGAGGAGGAGATGCCACTCCTGCGGTGCCCTTCTTGACCATACGGGCATAAGACACTGGCTGCTCTGAAACAGCACAGCAACAACCACTGCTGTGGGCATTTCGTGGCTGAGCTGTGGCTTAATTTATATGGAGATTGATTGGCCCTAGTAGGTGATGGGACCAGGCCTCACAGCTGTGGGCACTGAGAAAACATCAGCTGTGGGGAATGAAGTGGGAATCTGTGGGGCAAAGGGGCCACATGCAGTCAGAGCGTAACAAACCGGGTAAGAAAGGGATTTGTCACCTTCAGCAACTGGCTCCAGAGCCTTGCTTGAAGCATTAGCAGTGCTTTGCCATGTGATAGTGCTAGCTAAATTAATAGTTCAGTGAGACATCTGACTGTGGAGGTCAGAAGGGCTTCAAACCCCAAAACACCTCCTGGTGTAATGAACTGGCTCTGCTGCCTCAGCCCCAGGTCTGGACTCCTGGGAAGTACAGGACGGGTGGAACTCAAGGGTTTCCAAGGGGTCCTGGAGCTCGGGACGGGTGGGGTAGGTGCAAGGGAAGGGGATCTCTCAGCAGGACGTGGTGTCTCACAACAGCATGCAGGAAGGGAAGGTGTACTGGGAGTTGGCCAAGCAGAGTGTTTTGATTTGTCTTTCAACAGCACTCCTGAGTTTATGTTGGATTGGGAAGGGGATGGGTTTAGGTTACAGTCCTTTCCGGTACTGACAGATAATCCACTGGGGCAGGGGCATCCATTCCCTTTTCATGTGTGCATCCATGGACTGCTGGCTCAGGAGGTGCTGAGAGAAAAGAGAGCACTGAGCACAGCATGTCCGCGGAAGCAGGGATAGTGTAGTGGGGTGATGGCGTACACATAAATCATTAGCTGTGAACGAGGTTACCCGAGTTGCTTTGAAAAGCTGTAACAAGTTTTGCAGCTCTGCTGTGAGCTCGTGTGCTAGTTTATGCTGACAGGTGGCTAGGAAAGTGGGGAGTACCTCAAACGGGAAGAAAGCTGTTTTCCTGCTTGTCCCCATCTCCCTGTCCCTCTCCATGATGAACTTGTGAAAGGTTGTGGGTTGTTTGAGGTTTTCCCCCCGTGACTACTGCTCACATCGTAGTCTGTGTTCAGGTTGGAGCGCGCTGCAAAACTGCCAGCCTGCTCCAAAGCCCTCAGCTGATCTTCCCTTCCTCCAAAATCTGGGGATCTGAGTGAAGACTTCTGTACAGGACCTGGGGCTTGCTCTGGTTCCAGCTCAGTTAATGTCCATAACCTGGGGACCCCGGGAGCCCTCCCACGGTGGCACTGCTGCTTGTTGGCCTCCCAAAGACTGTGGGTGCTGCCTGCAGGAGGAGAACAGGTGTTTGCTGCAGGGACCACAGCCAGGACACAGGGAACAATCAGTCTTTGGGCTCTGCGTGGGCAGCACTAAATACAACTTAAAAGAGGAAGGAGGAACTTTTACCTTGTGGATGTGCATTTGAGGTAGCTCAATGCACTCACCTTGCTTATGTATCAAAATATGGAGCAAGCAGCAAAGCCTCGAGAGAGACGGTAACACAAGGCAATGTGAAGTCCGTGGAAAAGGCCTCAGAGATTAGGGTGTGGGTTTTCCTTCCAGCATCCTCAGGAACATGAAGGCACAGAGATTTAAAAAACCTGAGACACCACAAATTGCTCTAGGCATGAAGCTGCTCTGTAAATTGAAACATTTAAAGTCTCTTCCAAAGGCAAAAATTAGGTTTACAAATGCTTAAACATCTAGTCTCGGTTGTCTTTCTTTTTCCTTTTTATTTTTTTTCTTCTTATTTAAAAAGGTAGCACGAATGAAAAGTGGACGCATGGGGAGAAGGGAGATGTGTTTGACAAAACACATTTGACTCAACCTCTTTGAAAGTTTTAAGGGACATTCAGAATGTTACGGCTCTTCGGACCTCTCTTCAGCACAAGTCAGATGCTGTGGACATGCTTTAGAAGAGGGAAAAAGAAGGAACTGATTATATCTGGGCCACAGATGTGAAACAGATCTGCAAACCTTTTAGCTTCTATTTTGTAAAAGCTCATTCTTGAGTACTCATAATACCAGATCCTACAGTTGATTGTAATTTTGCTTTGTAAGTGGTTGTGAGAAACTGGTTTAGTAATTCAGTAACTAGACTGTGGGAAGCTGTGCAAATTCCTTCAGCAACTTCATTTTGTGGGGATTAAAATGTTCCTCAAACATTTAGCTACTTTTGTTGTTCAATAACCTCTCTCTCTGTCACTAGCAGGACCAGGACTTTGAATGCTGAATTGAATTTTAAAGCAAAAATCAAAATCTGACACCAGGCAAATTTCAGGGCTGCTCTCTGGTCAAACATCACTTTATTTTTCACCTGTGTTGCTGAGGGAGGGGCCTGATTCAAGCTGGGCTTTCCCCAAGTCCAAAAGCACATGAGGTTGCCCATGGCTATTTAAGTGATTTACCACCCACGACCAAGGGAGGGCTCAGTCAGGACAGCCACCCGTGGTCTCTGGCAGGGAGCTGGCTCTCTGGCTGCTGTTGAATATGGGATATCCCCTCTGCCAAATTCAGCTCGTTCAGCCCTCGAGGCTTATTTCTTGTATGTGAAGCCGTGACACTTGTCTTCTGCTCAGATGGCGTGATTGCTGATGGCACTGGGTTTTACTGGCCTCTCCCCACAGTGACAGCAGTCAAGGCTTGGTTGCAGGCTGGTGGTTCCTCATCAAGATTTTGGGACAGTGGGAAAAGAGGTCCACCGAAAAATTCTGCTACTTCTGCCCAGGCTGGTGAAATGGCTTTTCCTGGAGTATGTCCCACCTGTCCCCCTCAAAATAAAAGCCAGTGACAGCCTTGCCCAGACATCTTTCTCCTCAGAAAGGAAATGTTGTCCCTCCTTGTGTTCATGGCTGTGGGGATCCAGCACAGCCAGTTTGTGGCAGTGGTGTGAGGGAGGCTGCTGTCTCCCTGGGCTGGGATGAGTACAGGCAGCAGGGACAGGAAGGGCTCTGTGCTTCCATGACCCTTGGTACCACATGCTGTGGGGGTGGGTTGAGAAGAAGAGGAAGCTGGGCTACATAGAAATGGAGAGAGAAAATAAACTCGAGGAGCCGATGAGGGTCGGAAGAGTAGTAAGTCAAGAGGCATGGAAAGAAGGTGAAAAAGCTGTTTTCTCGTTTTCCATAGCATTAGGGACAATGCCCTTTGAGTGTTTTGCTGATCCCCTTTATCACGGGGCCTTGGCAAGAGAAAGCACGAGGGGGGAGCGAGGCACCGGAAGGATCTTTGCTTCCATCCCAAAGGCAGTTTGAAATCTGATTCCTGAAATGGGTCTTCAAGCTGCAAGGAAGCTCTGTAGATTTTTTTTCCCCTTTAAATAGCTTAGCACCTTTTAAACCTGGCAGAGTGTTCTGGGAGCTGGGCCAAGACTCTGCCCTGGACCCTGCCCCATGGTCCCCATCGTCATTAGACCTCATCTTCTGCCAAAGAGGTGTGAGAGTCATCCCACAGCTGTCCCCCAGGGGTACTGACCATCTAAGAGCTGCTTTGCTAGAGGTCAGTGGTACAAGGGAGTGGGAAGAAGGCAGGGGATGCTGCAGTGCAGTGGGTTGACACGGAGTCTTGGCTCTCAGGCGGGACACAGTCCTGCTGGCACAGCCTCATTACCAAGGTCAGTTATCCTTCCTGCTGTGCTCTGCTGTTTCCAGTTTCTAGCAGCTGGTCTTGCACTGCAAGGCATGGATGTACCTGGGGTGTGAAAGCAGCCAGGAGGCAGTGAGCTTTGCCTCAGAGGGCTGGGGTGCTTCTTGCCTGTTGCCCGCTCCTCCTCTTCAGCCCCCCAAGTCCAGGCATTGGTGGTGTGCAACTGGCCGTGTGTGGGACTTCCTGAAAGCCAAAACTTTGCTGCACTGGAGAGGAATCCAGATGCAGCCTTGGCCTCTTTTCACAAGACTGTTAGTCAGTGACAGCTGGGAAGTGATATGTTCCTGTCTAATTAATTATTTTCCTGGGAATAAAAGGTGATGTTTTCTGTTTGGTCTCTGTAATGAATCAATCATTTCTTTAGGTATGATGTGCAGACAGACATGGAGAAGCAGCCGGTGTCCTCGGGTTGGTGTCTGGCTGAGCAACTTCATTCTGGGATGGGAAGCAGCTGAGATCTCTGGTTTCACTCTGGGGCCGTTCCTTTCCCAAGGGAGAGACGGGAGACTCATCACTCCCCAGAAACATCACAAAAACTGCTGACCCTGAAAACATGGAGTAATCGGCGATTTCCAGAATGCCTCCCTTGTCCTTTCCTCCTGCAGCTGTTTCCCAAATGGTTGACATAAACTCAGAGCACTTTTGGGTTCACAGAGCCTCATCATCAGCACCGCTGCAAAGGCAGAAACTTTCTCCTCCATGCTGCAGTATGAGAGCTGCAGTGTGTTGCTCCTGATGGGTTTCCTTCTCCCTTGATTGTTGCTCGTGAACAGCACGGGGTGGGCTGTGGTGTAGCACCCCAAACAAACCCCTCGGCTGTTCCCTCCAGCCCTGTGTCTGGGGACTGGGAGGAGGTGCTGCATAACTTGGTGCTCTTGCCACATATCGTGTGTTATGGGGGTCCTCACTGTCACTGGGGACAGGTAAGACCAGGTTTTGGAGTACTTTGGGTGCTTTGGGTATTAACTTGACAGTGATGGGTTAATGGTCAGACTCAATTATCTCAAGGGTCTTTTCCAGCCAAAATGATTGGACAATTCTGTGAAGAAACTGATCAGCTTGAAGCACTCGTGGTTGGATGAGGGCAAAATAGAGTTCCTGTCTTTATCTGTATAAAGACCCTTTCAATATGTCTCGTGAACAGGCTGGAGCAAAAGAACTATTTGTGAAGAGAGATGTGCTTGTTAAGCACTTGGTGCTGCCCACGTACACAGATTTTTATTTTTTTAATAAAGGGGTTTTTTGTAGGTTTCTCATCCAAATGTGCTGACTTTTTGCTTCTCAATGAATAGCAAGCAGGGTTAGACTGACTTTGCTCCTCAGGGCCACCAGTGCCTTTCAAATGCCAGTTGTTCCTACTTGTGACTGAGGAGCCTATGAGCACCTGGGCCTGGGATCCTGTGTGTTGTCCCCACACCACTGTCTTACCCGTCCCTGCAAGGAGAACACACAAATTCAAGCTGCCATCTCCTTCACAAGAGGCATTGCATCATTCAGCTGTTTGGTCATTAGGGTCTCGGGGCAGACGAGGTGTTATGGGTAAATGGGAAAGGCTTTGCTGCTCACCCATCCTCATTGCTGCAATCCTTCCTCTGTGGCAATGCTTTCCGAACTTTTTATGTGATTGTCCCAAAAGCTGACGATAAACAGTTCCTGTTTGTGGGCAAAGACAACGATGAGAACTGTAATGGCAGACTGAGGGAAGAGAGAAAGGGCAGCCCCATCTCCGGCACCATGAAGGAGTGGCAGCTGTAGGATTAGCTCTTTCTTGCATAACTCAAGGGAAACTTTCCACAAACCACTGGCACCGCTCCCCAGTATGAGTTCAGCCTCTACACTTCTACATTATTTATTTCTTTTCCCCCTAGAGGTCTGTTGCTTTGAAGTGCTTAAGTGCCTGTGAAACACCTGTGCACTCGAACATGTCCCTGGTGCTGTTTGCAGGGTCTGCCTGCTCTGCCCGGGTAATCTGTGCCTCTCAGAGCGTCTAGAGTGGGGCACTTCAGAACAGAGGGGCATCCACAGTGGGAGAGAAGCACGCAGAAGGCACCCAGGCAATTGGCATGTCTGGAGATTGTGCCAGTTGGGAAAGGCGGTAGAGGAACTTCTCATTATTCTTCATGCTTGGAGTGACTGCTGTGGAGGCACATGGCCAGTGCAGGCTGTTACCTTCTGCAGGGTGAAACTGTGCATGCTCCTGGGAAGAGCCCAAAGGTAGAGATAAGCTAGTTCTTTTCCCAGGTCAGTAGCTGTCCCTTAATCACAGGCTGGGAGACTGCCAGAGGGCTACTTCTGCCTCTTCTTGCTCCTTACCAATGTGGGTCAATGAGACCTTGAGTCCTGCTTGCTCCCTCTCTGAGCTGGGGTCCTCCAGCAAACCTCTTGAGGAAAAAGCAGAAGGAGAGTGCTGGGCACCCTGTCGGCCAGCAGAGAGTGGGGTGTGAGTGGAAGAGAGGAGGAGACCTCCATGCTGAGAGCACTCTGAATTTCAAGACTTTTGAAAGTTGTTCATCACCCCAGGAGCAAACAGGTGAATGTTCTCCCTGAACAAGCTTGGTTCATCTTCCAGGCAATGCTTGTGCATCACAGGTAGGTATGGAAGGGCAAATGGTTGACCTGGGGGCTTTGCTGCCTTGTCTATTCTTCTGAGAGGCTCTATCAGAAAACCACGTGTTGAGTGTTTGATGCTCAACAAGGAGCTAACTTGGCCATTTACCACGTTAGCTCAGTATTCATTCATGTGCATAGAGATAGATATCCAGCTATGTGTTGTTCATACTGGCATTTTCCACCAAGGGGATACGGCACACATGGGAACATATGTTACTTCAGCTTTTTTATACCAGTAGTTTCAGATTTCTGTTTCAGCTAATGTAGAGAGAGCCAAAGAATCTGATCAACAGGCAGGAAAAAAAAATCTAAAATCTTGCTTTGCAGTTCATCTGATGAAGGAAATATATAGTGTGTAAACCTTGTTTCTCATCAGGCTGATTCACATTTGTGTAACTGATTCTTCTGTCCCTCGCACTGTGATTTCCCCTCACATCACATTCCTCTGTCCTAAGCCACTATAAGGATGGTCAGAACAATGGTTTTTGTTTGTAGCAAGAGAGGAGATGTGTACACCACCTGTGCTAACAACTCTGAACTACTGGAGAACATCTTTATAAATGTATTTATAAAGATAAAACCATCTCCGAACTCTCCATTCATTGCACTATTGCCAAACCTAAGAAGCTAAGACAATTGAAACCTGCCGGCATGGGAAAGCAGGGAGGCCTAATGCTGCCACAGTGACCTGCACATGGATGGTGCTGCGCTCACCAGGACTGTGGTATGGACCCTTGGCTTTTGAGTGACCCCCTTGACTGCAAACTGGTACTCTGAGCTCCTTCTCAGCCTGCAGTCAGAAGAGGCTTCTCACATGGGACACCTGAGTCTCTAAGCAGGGAGTAACTGTGCGACTAAATACTCAAAAGCCAAACAGCTTGAATCCGTCTGCTACTCATGCCCCAACGCACCTTGTCCACTGTCTAATATGTTTGGATGGATGTGTTCCCTCCCAACGTCTTGATCATGGGAAAAGATGCTACACAGGCTTTGGGTGAAGCGTCAGCAAAAGCTGGAAGGTCATGGGGAATTGGAGTGCTTCAGAGTGGGCCCCCTGTGGATGTTTCCACTGGCTTGGCTCGGTGCCATGATCTTCAAACTCAGTGGTTTGGGCTCAGAGCTGGATCAGCCTGCCCAGCAGTTCAGGAACTCATGAGCTTTGTGTCTCATATCAGGCCCCCTGCACTGACTCCAGCTGTGGCCTGAGCTTTCAAGAAGAAAGAGGTTCAGACAAGGGACACAGTGTTTGGTTTTGCATTGCACTGCCAGACAAGAATATCCTGTCGTTATGTGGAATCACTGAAAACTTTAATAGCATCCCTAAAACCTCCCTCCCCTCCCAAAGCATTTTTCTGGCTCTTAGCATATTAGGGAGTAGCTACAGACTCCCGCAGCAGAACTTGCAGGATTGAGTGGTCTTGGCAGAGTAGCTGCAAAGGGCATTGTGTTTAATAAAAGGGCTAAACTTTACAGTTAGAGTTTTCCCTATGTCTTGAAGTGAGATTTGGTCTTTGGATGTTAAGTGCTGGGCCGATGAACACAGAAAATACAAACTGGCTCCCTGCGTCCCTCTGGCAGCAAGCAGGCAGGCACTTTTCTCCTGCCCTGGGACACTCGGGGCAGATTCCCTGCAGATTCCTACTGTCCTTACTAAGGAGGCATGATTTGCAGCGGTGCTGGGCGCCTGCAGGTGCTGCCCTCCGCAGGGGCAGTCCCGGTGGCTCAGCACCGCTGGGAATCAGGCGAGGGGGTCCCGGCAAGGGCGAGGGCAGGGGCAGCAGGGCAGGGGGGAAAGAGGAGCAGCGGTGCTTGCTGATGCTCAAACATAGGTCTTCCAATGGAGGGACCTGCCGCAGGGCGAGGGCTCGCGGGCCCCACAAGTCAAACTGCACAGAGTCACAGTTAGTCATCATCATCGTCATCATCGTCGTCTTCATCGTCGTCATCATCTTCAGTATTTATCTTCCCAGAAAGCACGTCCTCTATCCAGTCCTCCAGCTCCTCGGCACTGGGCAGGTCATCATCATCTCTGATGTCCATCCAGACGCTGTCAGCCTGTGGGGACAGGTGATGAGGGATTAGCTGCCCTCAGGGACACAGGGAAGAGACGGGGTACATGGCTATAGTGGGGGTGAGGGTTGGAGCACGGGTGGGATGCAGGGTGCTGGCTCCCTCTCTGCCACAGCCCATGGGCAGGCTCAGCCAGAGCATCTCTCTGCCCAGGCACCGGGATCACCACTTCCCCCTGGAGTGCTGTAGTGCCTGACCAGGGCCAGTGGGACCGCTCAGCAGGTTTCCAGGAGTGTGTGGTGCTGTGTGCCCTGGATGACGCGTGCCCGCTGCCTATTCCTGTGAGCGAGAGCGTTGCCCACCTGATGCATTCCTCACTCTATCTGGACAGTCCTGTAGACTCCAAGTCTACATAAAGAGATCTCAAAGAGACCTCTGCCAGCACCCGCTGCATTGCCCCAGTTCACAGGGAATCACAGTGTTTCCCTCCTTCAATGCAGAGCTCTTCTGGGACCTCTTCCTTGGAGCCTTTACAACCCCGTCAGCACCCTTTCTCCCCAGCCTCTTTTACAATCACCTTTGCCTCAGGGCCTTCCTCTGGACTCTCCATGTGTGATAATGTCTCCTGCTCTTGGAAGACCCTTTCCTCAGATCATCTCAGCCATGCTCCCATACACACCACGCATCTCAGCTGAAGAGTGGTGAGAAACACCAATGCCCTGGACTGCAAGTGCCCCTGCTCTTTTCCTCCAGCTGTCCACATTACTTCCATAAGC
The DNA here is from genome assembly GCA_013397845.1 of Melanocharis versteri. Lineage (NCBI taxonomy): Eukaryota > Metazoa > Chordata > Aves > Passeriformes > Melanocharitidae > Melanocharis > Melanocharis versteri. Next base: position 351,059 of record VZTG01009976.1, read on the forward strand.
CAAAGGGGATGGCGCAATTCAATAAGAAGACAATGACAAAATTGTGTCTATTACCCAGGGACAGCAAGCTTATTTGGTCTCTGAGGCCTGGAAATGAAAGTTTTCTTCTCTGCTTTGCTACAGGTTCCTTGGATGAATGCCTAGATAAGTCCCTTTCCGCTCACTGTCTCCCCTTCATAAAACAGGATCAGCCTCCTATTTTGCAGAGGCACTGTGAGGTTATCTCATTCAGCATTTGATGTTGCAGAAGCATCTTCACATATCAGAAGATAACTACCAGCTTTTGCAAATGCATCCAGCCTCTTTTCCTGTCTGTGGTACCTAATTCTCTTTGGTTTATGGCTTGCTAAAAAGCCAGACCAATTTCTGCTCAAGGAAAGCTGTGTCTCCCGTACAATATTTTCCTCCTAAATCACCAAAGCTGTAATAAAAAAGAGCCCTGGAGAGGCATGCAGCTGTTGCTTCACTCAAATGTTCATGTCCCTAACCTCAGGACTGTTCGTGCGGCAAAAAGTGACACTTTTAAATAATGGGAAGAGGAGTGGCTCTGTTTCACCTCGAGAAGGTGCTGTGCAAATAAAGCAGTGATATTTTGCAGGGCATCATGGTCCTAGTCCTGAGCCACAGCCACCACAATGTGATGAGCCAGTTGGGGCTCTGGGAGCTCTGGTGTTTGCATTGGCAGGTTTTTACAGAAGTGATGGGGTCACGAGGGTTATGTCCACTGAAGCCAACAGCAATGTTTATTTTCACTCTGTTGTGTAAGTCCCACTTTGTACCTGTGTAACTTGGCTGAATGCAGTGATGTAACACTGAAATAACAAAATGAGCTCAACGTTTGTTTTAGATATCACCCGCCAACCTAGAACTTTCTTAAATCTCTCTCGAGAAATAAAAAAAGGACTTAAGAGGAATGAAATTAAGCCTGCAAATACTGTAATCAACAACCTGAAACATTTACTGTATCAAAGCCAGATAATGCATGAGTTTTTACAGGTCTCTGAGTGACTGCTGAATAATGAGGCATATGTTGTTACCTAATTCTGCTTTCTATATGATTCTCATGCTGCTGACAATCCTACTTCCATGAACTTCCATTGATTGCTGTTCAGTGTAGTTCTGACACAACTTAAACATGACCAGTCACAGGAAATATAATGAAGGGAGATACTGTATTAAGCGCTAGTGTTAAGGGCAAAAGACTGCAAGACTTGGGCTCTCTTTCTGGCTTGTCCATTCATGTCTCTCATGATCTTAGGTCACAGATGCTATTTTGGCCCTTTTTCCTTTTGTCTCTCCCTTAACAATTCTGCTAAGAAGCGTTGACTCACTGGATCTTCACTCTCTAGGCATCTGCCCCATGGCCTGGTGGAGAACTGCTCTATTACAGGCAAAAAGCTCACATCCAGCCAGGGCTGAAACTACTCTGACTCCTGAGTCAGCCTCTCAACCCCCTCAATAGCATGAGCAAGATCCAGGGGCTCTGCTTTCTTCACAACATCATTGCTTTGCCCTCCCCACCACGTCTCCCATGTTATAGTCCTGCAGCGTCTGTTATAACACAGACACACAACCGTCCAGTGCCCCCTCGCTGTCCCTCTTTTTCTGGGGCCATACAGGAGAGAGGATGTGGAGGCTGGAAGCAAGGCCAGTGTTGAGCCAAACCAGCACCCAGCCCCACACACTTGTCCCAAATTTAAGTCCTTTGCTGCTCTCTTCTAATGATACATCAAGTTCACTTAATGACTCAAATTTCAGACATGAAGTCAAGCACCAATTACAAACACTTCTGCAGTGGAGAGATTTCTGCTTCAAGAGACACTTACATACCCACACAGGTTCATTTTAAAGAGATTAAACCAAACACCCAGCACTTAAACATTAGAAATAAACTAAGGTAATAGGCGAGCCAGACAGGAACATGCTGCATTACGGGCTATCTCATCATCTGGACTGCTCTTGTCAGAGAGAGGAAAGAATGGTTTCTCTCTGTGTCAGGGCTGTGAAGCATGTTACATTGCACTCAGGTGCTCTTCTGAGATCTCTACTGGTGAAGGTCGGATGGGTCCCTCTCCCACCTGCCTTAGAAGCTCCCAGTGTGTGGGCAATACGAGATCAGTCCCATGGCTTGCTGGCTTGAATGCAACCACAGTGAAAACAGTAGCTGCTAGAAGTTGTCCCAAGAGCAGAGCTGGGGGTGCTGTGGGTACTGTTGCTCCCTCAGCTGTGCCAAAGTAGCACCTGCCTCTGCAGGTCTCTCTGCAGCTGCTGCCTGTGGGATGGCATGGAAACCTTCACTGCCACCAGGTGTGGGGCAGGCAGGTCTCCTCTTCCCACCCAAATCCCTCCAGGACTACCTGCACGGCAGTGGCTGAAGGTGAGGAGGGCCTGGATGAACCCCAGTGCACCCTTCTTACCACAGGTTAGGGAGTTAGGGAGCGAATCCTAGTACTGGGGTGGAAGGAATGACTTACCACAGCAGGATCCCTTCATTACCAGTTTATGTTGTACTTCTGTTAAAGCTGTGTATTTATTTAGTTTTTCTCAAGCTGTGCAGTTTCTCCCCGTCATCTGTTGGGGACAATCTTTCCCTCCTACACTCAAGCTGTGCCCTTTTGCTTCTGTAGGGAAAAAACAACCTCCTTTTCCTCCTCTTCTCCTCCCATAAGCATGGCTTTCTTTTCCTCCTACACATACTTTTTCTTAACAAAGCCACCCAAGCTGTCGGAGCAGGGAATGGACAAAGGTGCATGCCGTGGATTGGGGTGGAAATGCAAGACCTTGAAACCAAAACTGGGCAAAGCCCTGAATCCCAGGCTGCAGAGGCTGGTCCTGTCCTCAGCAGATGTGGTTTGTGTGTGATTTGGCAGCAGAAACACACTCGGACTAAAGCCATCAAGCCCAGCATCAGAGGTGCTACAAACTCCGTGGCATGTGGGAAGGACAAGGTCTTCATATCTTTTCCCCAGGGAAAAAACCTGTTCTACCTGCACCTAACAGTGGAAATCCCACTGATTCCAGCATACCTCAGGACCCAACCTTTCCAGCACCCTAATTTTGGGATCACTGGATTTTCTGGGCACACGCTACTCACGTCCGTGACGTTCACCACGCCAATCTGTGGTCTGAACAGGTCGATCTTGAAGGTCTTCTCCCAGTAAGTGATGAGCTGCAGGAGTGAGACACAAGGCTCAGACAGGGGTGTTTGCAAGGCCCCGTTGCATTAGTTCAGTCGGCTGGGCTGTGGAGCAAGGAATGTGCATCCATGCGTGCACGGGAGAGAGGAGAGGCTGAACCAAGCTTGGGCTGCCACACACGGCAAAGGAAAGCGCTGACTCCAGGGGTGTTCCCAAGACAACGCCTTCTTGGGAGGCAGACCCAAACCAGCAGCTTTCTAGGGGATGGCCTGTGGTCCAGTTTCCCATCCTTCCCTGTCCCAGATTCCCTGGGCCAATTCCTGCACTCGTGTGTGCACACGCACACCCCCCTGCCAGCCCCTCACGCCCACCCCATCCACGAATTCAACCAAGAAAGGCAAAGAGCCTCTGCCACTCACCAGAGGAAAGTCGTCAGGGTCAATCCAGACAATGCTCAGGTCGGGATTATCAGTGTTGTCCCTGGCAACCTGCTTCAGGATTTCCAGGAACTCAAAACCATCTGAAATGATAGATGAACCACTGCAACTCTCCTGCAAACGCACAGGCACTTTTTGCTTGTGGGGTTTCCAGCTTCCCCGGCTCCCCTATGCACACAGGAGTTGTTTATAGTTCTCATTAAAATGCTGTCTCCCAGCGCTTTCTTTTGATAATAAGGCTTTTAATTTCAAGCATCCTCCTCGGGTATTGAAATTAGTTACACATGAATTAAGCCCCATAATCCTTCCGTGGAGTGGAACAATGTCACTATTTTCTTGTGGTGAGGGAGGAACTGAGCCCCCAAGAGGCCAAAGCTCTCCGATTTGCTGATGGCTCTGGGAAGCACCGATGCCACGGCTTTTCAGGAGTTGGTGGCTTCGGGTTTCTCACATGCCTATCCCACACCCAGCCCTCAGCACTTTCCCAGAGCCACACAGCAAGATGGACACAGAGTTAGGGAGCGAATCCTGGTACTGGGGTGGAAGGAATGACTTTTTTTTTTTTCCCAGGCAATCATCCATTTCTATCCAAAATTTGAGTCCTGGCTAGCACACCTACTAGCATAAACACCCAGTAGGTGTTTACAATGCAAACAAAGAACATTAAAATACACTTTCTTGAAGGATGGAGAATCACACAAGGAAGAAAATGGCCTCCTACCTGGGTCATCTTCTTCAGCAAAGGCTACGATGTGGATACCCTCCATGTCATCCTCCTGGAAACAACACAGCTATTACTGATGGGGCAGGGAGGGAGGACAGAGTCTGGGTGGTTGCTGGAGATGAGGAGCAGTGGGATCAAAAAGGACAATTACAAAGGGAGGCTTGACTAGAGCCCCACTGAGAAAGAAGAAATGGGAGCTGAGGCGAGGCTGAGCCATGAAGGTATTAGGTGCTGAACGGAGTAGTTTGGGTAGTGTTGCTGAAACTCTTCAGATAAAAATGAGGTGGGCACCATGATAGCAATGGTGAGGGAGCTTCTGATGGTGGGAGGCAAAAGCTTCTCTGCAGAAAAGGTCAAGGGCTCTCTAGCATGATAATAGAGGCTCCCCCTTCATGCCTGAGGACACCTACCCTCATAAATTTTCAGCTCCCATGGGATGGTTTGCAGGGAAAAAAATATCTGCCGCCATGCTCAGCCCCAAAACATGCTCCTTTGGGGCTCACAGTTGCCTCACAATATGGGAGGCAAGGTGGCTCATTTGGGCCCCTTTCTGGAGGTGAAGGGTCTCTGCTTTAGGTGAGGGTCTCCGTGAGCAGTGAGGGAAATTGAGCGGGGGGCTTATTTCAAGGCTCCAATGAGTGGAGGACAGAAATTACAGCCTGGTGGACTACTCTTCTCCATGAAACACGTGAGTAATGATATTGGCAAAGGCCAATGGATCTGCTGGCCGGTTCATCATCCGCCTGCTATGAATGTCATCTCTGAATTATCCCATGGATCGGTTTCGCCTTCCTCACCCGCTGCCGGTCCCGGCTTCCATTTCAATTGGTTTTAATGCAAGAAAAAATTCCCATCTAAATGCTAATTTCTTTTCCCTTCTGAGCCCAGAGGTGACAAAGCCACCATCAAATACTGAAGGAGGAAAAAAATCCCAGAAAGATTAAGTGGAAAACATTATCTTTAAAAACAATAGTGGATGCTCAGCTTTTGTGGATGTCTTCAGAGAATACATTTTCACCGGGACGTTCTAGGCAGATTTACTTGGGATTCAGACCACTTACAGCTGGCAAAATTTACACTGCTGCTTTTTCTTCATATTTGCCAGCAGCATTGTCAGACAGCACAATAAAAAGTATGTATCTATGTGCCATATATAATTATATGTATATACCTATATAATACAGCTCTATTCTGGCCTACAAGGCAGCAAACAAAACTGGACTAACTCCAGTGAAGGCAGTGAGGATGCCGTGAACTTTCAGTGAGATCAGAATCCAGCCCCCTGCCTTCTGTAGTTATGAGCCCACTGCTCGTAGCAGAGGCAAGCTCTGTATTCCCAGGCTGCTGGTTGAGCAAGCATCCCACCACTGGGAATTCACACTTTTCGTGAGGCTATTTTAGAATGTGGTCAGCATGGAAGTGAAACCACTGCATGTGAAATTTGGGTCTCACTGAACCTCCATTAAAAACCTTGGAGGGGCTTTGGTGGATCTTGGAAGCAGTGTTCTATACAGAATCTGTATTTCAAAACAAAATGAAAAGCTGTTGTGCCTAAGTGACTCATAACTCTTAGTTCAGTTTTATTACCTCTTGCCTTGCTGTATTAAAGACTCCCAAGGTTTTTGCCACTTTAGAGTCCCACGGCGTTTCATGTTACACAGCCAAGAAGGGGACATCTGAATGCTGTTATAAATGTGTTGAGCCTTTTGGAAGAACGACTTCATCTTCCTTGGCGTCTGTAAAGCACCTGTTCAGCTTTGTTTTTCAGTGTTCATCTGGCACTTGAGGGCCCCTGACTAGCTTTTAACATCATATTCACTCACAGTGAAGGGATAATTTTTTATACACAACTTTTCTTTCACTTTCACTCTTCCCTTCTTCCCCACCCCTGCAGACCACAAGAGTCCTCTGTGTATGATAGGGGCCAAAATGCTGGTTAGTTCTTCACAATTGCTGATTTGCATCTTGCTTGCACCATGAGAAGTGCAATCAATGCACGACCTGCTTTGAAATCTATATAATTAACTGTACTGCCTGCCTTCACTTCCATTTTGAATTGTACAACTGCTCTGGTACTTTTACAAGGACATGTAGAGGCAGGATGAGGGAGAATGGCTTTAAACTGAAAGAGGGTAGATTTAGGCTGGATGTTAGGAAGCAATTCTTTACTGTGAGGATGGTGAGACTCTGGAACAGGTTGTACAGAGAAGTTGTGGATGCCCCATCCTTGGAATTGTTCGAGGTCAGGTTGGATGGGGCTTTGAGCAGCCTGGTCTAGAAGGTGTCCCTGCCACAGCAAGGCGTTGGAACTAGATGATCTTTAAGGTCCCTTTGAACCCAAACCAGTCTCTGATTCTGTAATTTCCATGAGACATCTGCACAATCTTCACAGCCTGCCTAGTGAGCAGGCCACAGAAATCACCCCACCAGCAGCACTGATGTCCCTTAGCTGAGATGGAGCATCCTTGGGCAGGATCACTACACAGGCCCAACACCTGCCTGGCACACTGCTCAGCTTTCCCTCTTCCCTCTGTGGAGCAAACAGGGGCCAGCCCAGCTATCCATCACTGCTGCACAAAGCATTTGAGTGCCCTGCTTGAACTGAGGCACTTGGCATCACAGCCAAGGATTTCCCTTTTTCCCAGAAGAGAGAGAGTAGCTTTGCACGGAAGCAAAGGGAATGGTTTGCCCAGCCAGCAGCTAGAGCTCTTGAGCAGCAGTTTCTTGCTGGAAGCTGGCAGGGGACACAAAGGTTCCCACCACATGTGCTTACCCACGTCTCAAACATGTCCTCCGGGCGCAGCTTCCTCAAGGTGGCCCTGGAAGGAAGACAGAAACGCTCTGTGAGGACATATCCAGCACTGCCACACACGACACTGTCAGCATCACGGAAAAGGTCACCATGGCACGTTTGGCTGGTGGCTGGAGTCAGCCACCACACACTGAATGCAAGAATGGGGGCACTGTAGGTCCACTTATGCCTTTATTTACGGTGATAAAACCCTGCCCCTGGCCCCAGTGGAGTCACTGCAGCCACTGTTCCTGCTTGGGAAGATGAGATGCCTCTCTGCACTGGGATGTGCTGGTGAATTAGTCCCACACGTGGCAGACTTCTGTCTGTGCTGAGAGCATGAGGCAACCCATTCACTTTTGTCTTGCAGTCCCTGGGACATTCCTAATGGGCTCTGTTCCCCCTTTCTCCTGGTTTCACCCCAGCATAATTTCAGCACAGAAATCCTTCCCACCTCTGCTGAAGCAAAAAAGACGGAATAAACTCTTGGAAGAAAATTTTGATCCTAACAACCACTGACAAGAAAATTTAAACCTTAAGACTGGTCAAAGCAATTTTTTTTGAGAAGTAGTTAATAAAGGAAAAAAGATTAATAGCAAATATTTTCAGACACATCTGTAGCAGGAAGCCTGTCAGAGAGCCCGGCAGATTGAGAGTTGACTGGGGTGTTAGAGGGGCACCCAAGGAACACAAGGCCACAGCAGACAAACACAAACCATCCTTTGCACATCTGCTTGCTGTGGTATCAGCTGTTCGGGGAGGATCCCCCAGACGAGCAGGTCTCCCTGGCTGACCTGCCCCAGGACCTGCTGCAAAGAGAAGTGTCAGGCTATGAGGTTTTAGAACAGGTTGGTAGAAGGAGTGGCAGCATGTTGCCAGAACCAGGTGGAATAAGTGAGATGTGTAACCTGCCGCTTCAGTTTGCCTTGCAACCAGAGCAATGGAAAAAAGGGAGTATTTTTTAGAGGTTCCTAAAGGACCTGAGGAGCCACAGAACTGAGTTCCAGTTAGATCAGAGGAGGGGAATCTCTTGTGGATTAATAACATTGAAGGGTGGGAATGAATGGTAAGTTTTCATGACAGAGGGAACCACAGGACAAAGATTCATAGCATATTCTTTGGCATGATCATATGCATGACATATCCTCACATAATCTGAAAAAGCTGGGAAATAGGAATATGGCAGCGTTTGCTTATCATATCCAATTCTTTGGCAACCAACAAAGGCCTGACTATGAGTTGATACAGGGGATCTCCTGAGACTCGAGTGTCTGCATGATGGACAGACATATAGCAAGTAACACACTTGCAGAAAACCAACTCTGATTGTACAGGTGCAGCAATTGGTTCTAAATTAGTTGTAATTAATTATTGCCTCTCAGGAAAGGGGCCCAGGTGTCACAAATTGAGAAAGCATCAGCTCCAAAGGAAAAAGGCCAAAAGAAGGTTGCAAACAGTTGGGAAATGGCCAAGGAGTAAAACATACCATTATGGCAGTGGACAGCTACACTGTGAGCCTCCACTGTGAATTTATGTGTAGTTCTGGTCATCCCATCATGGAAATTATATAGACAACTGAAAAAGGCACGTGGAAACATGGCAGTGGTGAATGAAGGTATGGAATGACCTCTATTTAATGAAGATTAAATAGATAAGAATTTTTTATCTTGTACAAGAGGTGACTCAAGAGGGATTTGGCAGGTATTCTAAAAAATTGGGAATGGTAAAGAAAATGTGAATAGCTTAGAATATGGCCAAGGTTCTTATAACGTCAAGGTTGTGGGTTTGATCCCTGCACAGGACATTCACTTAAGAGCTGGACTTGATGGTGCTTGTGGGTCCCTTCCAACTCAGAGTATAGATTACCTTAAGTATTAATCATTGTTCCTCTTAAGACAGAAGTAAGAAGGTGTCCAGACAAATTATTAGGTAGCAGGTATAAACTCAACAAATAAGAATGGTCTTTTGATGCAATGCATAATTCAGCTGCTGAACTCATTACAATTTGGTACATTCAGCACTGAAACAGAAATAAGGTAAAAACATCTATAGAAGTTGAACAAATAGCCACTAAACACAAGATCAGGTATACAATTTTTGAACCAGCAAGTCCTTTCATTGTTGATGGTCCAAAACTAGAGATTAAATCAGGTGGACACATATTATGTATTTAGGCATACTTGTACTCGGCTTTTAAGACATTTTCCCTAGCTGTTCTGTGGGGGAAGCTCTTGGAGAAAGGAAACTCAGTGGGAAGGATCTGGCCACACCCACGTGTATTGATTGCTGTGTTGTGACTCTGGATACTTCCCTGTGTTGGAGGAGTGAGGCAAGCGGGGTTTGGGTGAGTAAGAGAGGGCAGAATTCAGCCCCCATGTCGCTACACCACAATTGCAGAGAAGTGGGGGTCAAACCCCAGCATTTCGCACGTGAAAGAGGCATCAACCCAGAGGACGTACCATGTAATTTGTATTTGTGCAGCTGAGAATGAAATCTGGGCTGAGACTTTGGAGTGGCAGTGACCACCATGCCCAGATGGCCACCCATCTGTGCAGCCTTGGATAAGTCATCCCACGGTGCTGAGCACTTCCTGACCTTCTGTGGAGAGGATGGACTTTCCCACCACAGTCTGCAGCTGCCCAGCCGAGCTGACTATAGGGAACCAGCACATAGCAGTTGCTGAAGTTGCTTCATTTTAATTTACAGATCATCTCTGTGTCTGACTAATTCCAGCCTGTGGCTTTAGGTCCTTTACTGGTGGCAAGGCAGGATGAAGCACTCCTGCTCTGAGAACCTCAGCATGAACTACTGGGAACATATTGCTGTCACTCCAGGCTTCTTCCCCTGCCATGGCAGCACCTTGGCAGGTTTGGGATTTCAGACATATGATTTTATGGACTCCTTTTAATTCTTTCTGAGCTTCGGCATTTGCAAAATACATGGCCCACCCCCTTGCTTCTGCCAAGCACCACAAAACATCTTGAAATAGCTAAGACTTGGGGGCATTCCACTGCAATTTTTTGCTGGTGAAGAGTTTGCCTTATTAGGATAGCATTTAGATGACTGTGTTTAATCAGCCTTCTGATGCTGCCGCTTGACAGAAAGAGCTTGGGGAAAAAATGGGAAGGACTAAGGTCAAGAAACCTAAAAGGTCAGCAAAGTGAAATGTGGGTACATGGAAGAGAGAGGAACCCTTCACATTTCAGAAAAAGCAGAGAACTGTTTCTGGTGAGTCTCAGATTCTGGAGATGATCTCCTGTCTGTGTGAACACAGACCTCCAGCTGAGCCTGATTTGAGATCCCCTGTCTATATAGATGGCCCTGCTTTCCTCAAACTTGTCTGGTCCCTAAATTGTCTGCTGGGAAATGCAGTTGTAGGAGCAGCGGGTAGCCTGTGTCACTCTCCTGAGAGGTGTTTCTAAGGGTATAAAAATACAGCACCTCCTGGGTAGCTGTGCCCCTTATACTCAACCCTGTGCTTTTACACAGGATCAGCCTCTCCGGTGACTTGCAGACTATTTTTGTAGCTGAGTCCCTAAACAGCTGTGCAATAAACCTGATTGCAAAAGGCACGAGCATCCACAGGTCCTGCTGAGTTGATCAAACACTGTAGGTGGTCAGCATTGCTCCCACATGAGGTTCAACACAGCCGTAACAGCTGTGGCTTCTTCTCTGTGCCTGTGGTCAGCAGGAGCCTCTTAGTCCATTGTGGTTCCTCTGGGCTCAGAACCTGCCTCCAGACATATCTGACCTCAGGAGAGGGATACACCCATTAGTAAAGCTATTTTCAGACAGGAGGGCATTGGACAGGATTTGGATTTGGCTTGAGAGGCCTTGGAGAGGGTCATCTTCTGTACAAACCTAAATTAAAAGCATGAGCAATTAGGGCAAGGATTCCACTCTCTACTGCCTTCCAGCCTCACTGCTTTTTGAGTGAGGACTAACCAGGGAGAAGGAACAGCAGGAGGAGGGAAGCTGTGTTATCACAGCTCTGTTGCGGTGAGCTATGACTGCTGCGCAGATACTTGCACCTCTGGTAGCAGGAAAAAACAGCCACGATTTCAAACCTGGGTCAGAAAATCATCAAAAGGTGGTCATCATCCTAATTTTTTTGAGAGCAATGCCCTAAAGAGGCAAAGTCGCAATGAGAGACAGCTTTACCCACTTCCCTTGTCCAGGAGCATCCTGTATGCTACATACCTTCTGTGCTCTTTTACAAAATCAACCAGCTCCTCTTCTGAGTAAGGCTTATCAGGGATGTGAACAGGCTCATCCATAAAGGGTTCATAGAAGTCCACCTCGTTCATCTTCAGGCCCAGCTTCTTGGCAACCTGTTGCAGTACAGACAGTCACAGGTGAGGGAGCCTGATGGGCCTCTTTGCCTAGCCAGTCTCTGCTGGTGGCAGAGCTGGGATCAAGGTGCTTGCTCTCTCTCAGAGCATGCACTCCTAGGGGTGGCCCACAAAATAGAATGGATCTTTCCTTGTTTAAAACCCCACTGATAGCCCCTACACTACTGGTGTCAAGCAGTGGGGCAGAGCAAAGCCACAGCCCAGGGCCTGCAGACCCAGAGGGGCTGGGTTCCAAACCCACATAAGGACCTGCCTCCATGATGCAGAAATGGCCTTTTTTCTTGCAACAGGGCCAAAATATCAATGCAGACACCAGAACCACAAAATCCAGGAATGCTGAAAATGAGAAGCTGAAACCAGACAATAAATCTGGGAACATCCTGAGCTCTCAGAAAACAGGTGGTGGCATAAGTGAGCTACTGAAGGTCTGTGGATGCTTACCCCTTTGTCAAAGGTGGCAAAAAACTTGATGTAGGGCTGGAAGTGTTCAGCAGCTTCTTCAAATGCCTTGAAATCTGGAAGGAGAAAAGGAGAATGAAGAGGGTATTTCACAGACAGCTGGCCATGCTCTGATCAGCCCAGAAGGTATTGGAGAAGAACAAATATAAATTACTGCAAACTCCATCAGATGGCAGCTCAATGTTTCTTCCACCCTCCCAGGGTTTACAAAGAAGGACGATTTCATGTGGGGCAACATGCTGTGCGGTCCCACAGTGTTCAGGAAAGCTGAGGAGCCCAGCATGCCACACTTAACTGGGGCTGAAATCAGCAGGTCCAGGTGTAGTTCAGCCTGGGAAATACATGGAGTTGCTCCAGCATTAAGGATTGCTGCCATTCCCTAAACAGTCACCGACTGTGATTAGGCATGCTTCTCCTGCTGCAGGAGGATGGGGCAGGAACCAGGTGGGTTTTTGCTGTAAATGCTGTCAGGTTCCCCCTGAACCTCAGGGTTCAGGAAGGATGCTGTCAGCCTGGCAGGGGATTTTACAACAGGCATTTCCCACCTTTCTTCCAAGCAGTTATTATTGAACAGTGTTAGGGTCACAGCCTTGCCCAAGCTGCCCTGCAGTCCAGTTTGAGAAAGATGAAGGGAGAGGTGGGTGGGCTGTTGCATTGCAGCAGACCTAGTGATATGTGGCTTGTTCAGGTAGGAATACCTGTCTTTCTGCTAAAGGCAGGGCAAGCCAGGGTGGGGTGCACACTGCCAGCACCGCCCAGGTAGCAGGGGGAGCACTTGGGGCTGGCAGAGGAGACTGCAGGGCTTGACAGGGAAATTCTCAGGTCAGGGTTTTTCGAGGCTTGTGAAAGTCGGGTTTGCCCAGAATGGTCCCTGAGTTGCACATCCCTCAGGGCATGGGAGCAGCCTCTCCCCAGTTTTGGGGGTCAGCAAGGAGGAACAGGCCAGTGCCTCTGCCAGGCTGCCCCAAAGGGCCCTGCTTACTGCTGTTGTATGTTTGCCAAGGTAGTATTTAATACATGTCTCCCTTTCCTTCACCTCCCCACTTTCCTGCCCCCCACTTTGATCCTGTGGGCTCACTGCTCACAAGAAGAGGCGCTTTGCTCCTTTTAGTTGCCCTCTCAGTGTAACTGTAACCTCAGCTGATTTCTGGGTGAGGTAAAATCACTTTACTACAGGAGCCCCTGGATTACCCTCTTCTCTTGCCAGCAGACACCTTGCAGAAAGGTCACCAATGTTGGTGTAGGAATGGGCTCATGCATTACACCAGCAGAAACTTGCCTGCAAACCCACTCATCCTCCAGCAATTTTTACTCTGCCACAGGCTGCCATATACCACAACACCCTCCATGTTCATGCAGAACAACCAGTGCCCGGCCCCCAGAGCTCCCAGGCAGGCTCCAAGCCCCACGAGGACCACATTTATCTTACGTTCTGAGTCTTCTCCCTTGAAGTAGCCGATGAGTTTGATTTCATCGTCGATCTGGTCAAAGGCCTGAAGCTCCAGCTTGCTGTTTATGACCTCCACGGGGTCTTCTAGCAACTGCCATGACAAATGCATGTGGTAACGCAGTGATTTGCAGCACCAACCTATGCCTGGCAGGGTGTGTCACAAGCAGCCTAAGCAGGGAGAAAGAGGTCACCCAATTTCTCTGCTGTTGGAAACCCTATTTAGTGCTCTCTGCCTTAATGTGAGGAGCCGAGAGAAGCAGGTCACCTTCAAAGGGAGATGTTAGTAGGTTCACTGCAGAGGTGGAAGCATCGAGAGGGAGGCTGATAGAGGACTGGGTAACCCAAATGGATGCTGAGGGACCTACTGTGATGAGGGATAAGGGGTGGCAATTGCAGCTGGCTTTAAGGAGGCCGAGAAGAAAGAAGAGCAGTTGAAAGGAGCTGGTATGAGCATTGTGAATTTCTGTGAATGATATGTGTGTATCTAAATCTATGTATACTTTTTTTCACGTGTCATTTGCTGGAAGAGGTCATTGCAAAGATCTTGCTTTTGAAAAACATTAAAACCAGCCAGCTAGAGGCTACTGGCCAAGCAATGGTTTGGAGCAGAAGAAAGGCTGAATGTGAATTCTCCTGTGTGATCCTCCTCCTATGCACAATAGTTTAAACCTATTCTTTGGTCCTACACACATCACAGTGTTAATGAGGAAGTTGGAAGACCTATCTGGTACTTTAGACTGTCATTGATCCAAACTTTGTTTCTCTTTTTTTAACTAGTCACTGCTGGGGAAAAGGGTCAGTCTGATTATTTTGCCCAGCAATAGTGGTATAAATCAAGTGTGTTTCCACTTGAAGAAAAAAAAAGCAGGCAAGCCACTGCCTACAGAGGAGTAGAGAACCTCTGGGTTTCTTCTACTTTTCAGATCAGGCTGCGGAGGCACCACAGACATGTCTGGTTTTATTTCCTTGCTTTGCCAGGTATTTTCCTTCCTGAGTGGAAAATGCAAAACCAGAAATCTGTGCTCTCTTTCTTTTTTCATGGAACATGATTTTCAGTGACACACTACATAGCATAGCAAGCAAAACCTCATGAAGTGCCTTACAGCATCCATGAGAGCGATGCTTTGGTGTGAGGCTGTGCCTCTGCTGTGCCCGCAGCAGTGGGTGCAGTTTCCTGCTGCCATAGCACCCTGAGTGGGAACCTTGGATCCCACTGCTGTGGGGTCATGGCAAAGCTCTGCCCTGTCTGTGGCCCTTCTGGGTGGGGCAGATGCCCATTTCTGTCCCTGAAGCCACTTGCATGTGTTTTGGTCACGATACCCCATGCACGCAGCCATAGACATTGTCATGGGAGAGCTGAGGTCCTAGGGATCTGTTTCTATTCCCTCACCAACAGTTCTGCACCACAGGTGACCAGGCAGGCAACCTGCCACCCTGGGAAACAAACCCTGCCAGCTCCACCGCTCACCTTACCTCCCTTATCTGCATTACTGCATGGCCACTCACAAAGAGAGCCTCACTTCAAAGGAAAGCCAAGCCACTGCAAAATGTTTTCATTTATAAATCAAAGACCATGGTTTTGGTCTGTTGCCTCTCCTAGGAATAAAATGTAAATAAAGAGAAGTGCAACATGTAGATGTGGGATTCAGCATCTCTTTTGCATTTAGGCACAAAGGTGAGTACATCATTGTGCCCATGCACAAAGTGACCCAAGACCATTTAGCTCTAGGGCCCTGATCTCCTCTCACTCATGGCAGTGCAATTTGGGAAGTTCACTGAAGATTTGCTATGTTGCTTGTGTCTAGAAATGGGCAAATAGTTTGCAGCATAAGCCTTTTTCAATGCACTGAGCTCTTTTTAGTTGCTCTATGAGAATCCTGCTTCTGGGATATTATTTTTTTGAAAATAGCTCTTTTTTTAAAAAGGAAGGAAAAGACGTGAAAGATTTTGCAAATGGCAAAGTGTTTGCACACGAGCTTGCTAACTGAGGTGGGTGAACAGCAATCAGTTATCTGGATTGTTGCTGACTTCCATTCAAATAGTTCATAACTAGGAAAGAGGGCAGGTTGTCTCTAAGATATAAAGTGGCTAGTGGCATATAAGGGTACCACCTTTCCTGGGAACTCATGGTCAGGAAAGTGTTGGGGAAGATGTCAAATGCCATCTCTACCAGTGAATAGCAAACAGGGCTGAAATTTCAAACCAAGATACACTTTTTGTTTTAGCAAACTAAGTATTTGCAAGGTCTTCTCTGAGAGGTTTTATCTAGCTCTGAGCTTATCTGTGCTTACATCCAAGAGGAATTCCACCAAGACATCTGCGGACAGTTCCCCATCAAATTCAATCAACCGCTCGTCCTTGAAGACATAGAGACTTCCCTCTTCAAGCAAGCCTGAAAGAGGAAGAGAGGAAACAATATGTGGTTAACATGTTGTTAAAGGCATGTTTAGTGCAGAGTGTCTTGCTTGTTATCCCAGCAATTCCTCCTGGGAAAATGCCACTTTGCTGTGTTTGTCCAGTTAGAAACAGCCTGAGCAATCCCCTGACTGATGTTTCATAACACGGGGGACAGACTTCAGCCAGAACTAGTGCTAACTTCTTCCTGGATGTTGAACTTTTCATTCAGGTCATAGTTTGGTGTCAGCTGGAAAAATTCTGCACCAGGAGCTTGTTCTACCTTGGCTGTCTCTCTTGCAGTAAATACTGCACTCTAACTGTCAGCTCAGATTTTAACAACCTGTCACTATATGGAAAATGGATTTTGATTCGGGTTGCCCTCACTGTCCAGAGAAGGCTGAACTATGTGAACGTCACCAGTGACCTGAAAGTGAGCTTCAGACTGTCTGAGGCTTAGCTGGCCTTGGCAAAAGGGTTAGAAACCAATGGTAGAGATGCCACAGACTGCAGAGTGACAGATTTCAATGTTATATCACTGGACTGAGGACTGAGTGCCACTGAACCTTGCTGGAGGCTCCAAAATCAACAGCACCGGCCTCCTACAATGCAGGATGGCAGGGTTACCACTGGCCCAGGAGGTTGGTGGTTTGTTCCTTCCTGGAGAGGCAGAAGCTCTTGTCGTTAGTTTAGCTCCCATTAGCACTCACAGCCTCTAATTTAGAGAAGAAAATTACAGTCCAGTGTGCTTAAAACTTAGGTTTAGTGGTATATTTGTGTACTATTGAATTAATGTGACACACTATTTCCACATTGCTTTGTGGGCTAAAATATGAAGGGGCTGCCAGCCCCTGGAAGGCAGCTGTGTCCAGGGGTGGGAAATGCAGCAGCCTTCCACCTTTAGAGTTGGTCTCCTCTTTTGTTCTGGGGAAAAAGCCAGAATGATGGCACCTGGCTGCCAAACCACTGCAAGGCTGTGGCTGCCCCATTTGTTGACAGGGGTCACTGTGTCATGGGGCTGGTGGCATTTGAGGGACTATGTGATTTCCCTGTATGTTCTGGCTCTGCACTGCTGTGTTGGTCCTGTCTCCATGTAGGAACATCATGAAGTTACTCCATGGCACTATTTATTATTCCTGCACAGAAAGCTGTGAACTTACACCCTGTCATCATTACAGCGTGAATTGCCTTTCCTTTTCACTTGGTTTGGTTTGTTTTGGCAGACAGACCCTTTTTCTAGAAGGGTCTTGGCTCATCTCTCTCATCCTCACCCCAACCCCTCCACTTGATCCTGCCCATGTTGGGCTGCACAAGTGATCAGTGTGCCAGTGCCACCATCATCCTCCCCATCCTGGTAACAAGGATTTGGCTGTCCTCTATGAGGCTGCCTGTTGGACATCATTCCCGCAGTCTCTCCAAGCTATTCCAGAGATATCAGACCTGGGACTCACCTAACTTTTTGGCAAGCTTGGCATCCTTCTTGGAGTCCACCATCCCAAAGCCAATGCTCCTGGACTCCAGGACCTGAGCTGCCAGCTGTGGGAGGAAGCAGAGAGCCCAACATTAGCAGCATTAACACCACAGGGTAGCTAAAGGACATCATGCCTTGCTAGCATGGCATGGCAGACACAAGTGACCCATATTCTGCTGTTGAACAGCACCAATGGGTGGGATTTGTCACATGCTGCCTCTCTGCTGAGATAACCCAGAGGTCACAAGGGTTGGGTTTCTTCCCATTGTGTTGCAGCAGGGAGTTTGCTGGCACCGTGTGCTGTTCACTGCTGTTTGATAGTGGCCTCAGGAGAGGGCTCCTGAGTCAACTGGGGACACCAAAGCAGGGGAGATGGCTGGAAGAAAGTCCTGTGCCACCAACACAAAGCAAAACTTGTTTCCTCTGTTGTGCCTCGGTGGCCTCTTGCAGGGAAGTGTGACATGGGCACCATGCACATTTTAACTCTGGAAGTGCATGGTGCCAGGCAGCAGTGGGTGCAGGACACTGCAGCATCATGTTTTCTTCATGCATGTGATGGGGTGGCCAAAGCAGGCTCCTTTTCCTATGAAGTGCTTGAAGCCATGCCTCCCGTCCAGGCTTCAGCAAGCCCCCAGATCCTGGTCCCCTATTTTTACTAAAGAAACGCATCTAAGCCCAGCCATGCTCATGTTCATGTTCTCACAGCTTTGCAAAACCACTGCACCCTGTTCCCACCATCTTTGACGAAGGGGCCTCTTGAAGATATCGAGTTCCTGCCTGTTTTGTGAAAATAGATATGTGAGGAAAGGAGAGACGCTCTGCAAGGGCCCTGTGGTGGGACCGACCCTGGGTGAGACCCTGTGAATTCCAAATTGGCTCCTAGAGATGCAATGACCCTGGTAAATGGATCCACTTATGCGCTGGATGACTGACAGTCCCACCACAAGCATACTAGAGACCCTACAAGGTAGTAATGATGCTCTGAGAACCACCAAGCAGCTGTAAGAGCCTCCTCCTCCTTCTCCCTCTCCCTTCCTGCCCCACAAATGCCTCTGATGCTGACAGTCTTCTCGCTGTTCCTCCTCTCATCCCTGCCGGATGGCGGGGGATGATGGAGATGAGGGGTCAGGAGCCTTTGGGGCAGGAATGTCCCTATTAGGGAACAGCTGTCACTTCTTGGCAGCAGGAGGCTGGAGGGGGGCAGAAGAAAGCCATGGCCAGAGAGATGGTGGGCTGATTTATGGGGAAGCTCCCCCCCTGCCCCGGCTGGTTTTGGCTCCCTCCCCCAGACTCAAAGCCAGTTTGAATGTCACCCAGAGGTGCTGTCACCGTGGCCACGTGGCCCCTTGGCTCCCCTGCTATAAATAGCTTCTGCCTGTGCCAGGTCTCTGTGAGAGTGAGCGCTGATTACAGGCATTGGGGAGCGAAAGTGGTGGGGCAGCCACCTCGCCCGTGCAATGGGGTGTCACAGGGCCAGCCAGCTCCCTGTGCTGTCAGCACACAGCCTGTCCCCGAGATTCTGGGGGGTGGTGGCAGGCACCCTGGTGATCAGGGCTCAGGGACCTTGCTTGAGCAAAGGGAGAGATGGAGAATGTAGTTTTCTCCCTTCCACCAATTGCACATCCTCAGGCCTGTCCCGAAGCCCTCCAGGAGGACATAGACTCCACCAACCACCACAGCATTGCTGCAGCTTTGATCCCCCTGCAGCCACTTGCCCTGTTGTCTTTAGGGGCAAATGCCACCACGGGAGGCCAAAGGGGTGCCTGTGTTACACAGGAAACAGGGTGTCAATGCTCTTTCCTTGCTCTTTCCCAGTGCTTTGAAATGGAGGTAAGGCTGCATGGTCAGGGCTTGTGCTTACGATGGACACTGTCTGAAAGGGGCAGAGCACTGCTTTGTGTTTGCACATCCATTGAGAAGGCTGATAAGGCGCCGGTCTGGTTTGGCATCCCATCTGCTGGCTCAGGCCACCTTAGAGCACCGGAGAGCAGCTGGAGCCCCATATTTGCAATGAGAGATGGACACCTCTTGTGAGCTCTCTAGACATCTGCAAGTGAGCGGTGGTAACAGAAGCGATTTTCTGTTTCCCGTTATGGGGATCTGCCCGGACTGGACAAAGGGATGGAGCCTGTAGAATCATCAGCTTTCTGGGACATTGTCAGCACATCCCTGCTTGCTGGTGGTTGTGTACATCAGCAAGAGGTTCCTCAGAATCACCACTTGAGACTCTGGCTGCTCTGTGACCAGAGGAAAACACGGAATGGCCAAGGGAAGAAGACTTGTTCAGTCATGTCCAGTCCAGTCCATACTTGATTTAGTTACTTACAGTTATGTCAGCCATGTGCCAGACAAAGTCAGGGCAGTTTAAACCCAGTTTAAACCCTGCATACAGGAGATGGTTAGGGTTTCTTGTGGGTGTTTGAAGGTCAGAAATATGCAGAAAAGCTGCAAGACCTGCTACAGACAAGTGGCTGGATGTGAGCAGGGATGTTTGCAAGAGAGGAGGCATTGATCAGGAGTCATGTATGTTGCATGCAGCACACACAAGGTAGCTCTTCGGAGGGCTGTGGGTGCAGCTCTGCAGCTGTGAGCATGGAAGCTTGCTGGAAAAGAGTAAATGTGTCAAAAAAACGTGGGTGCTGTGATGAAAGCCTCTTGTGTGAGACTGTGGCAGTGCTCAGTAGTCAAAAATGGTCTCAGTAATGCTGTAGGTGTGCCTGTTTGTGTGGCAGAGCTCATATGACTGTGTCTAGCAAGGCTGTCCCCTGGAGGTGTTTGTATGGTGGGTGGGAGTGTTTGGAGGTGTTCCTCTGAAGAGGCTCATCCCCAGAGGTGTGCAACAGTTTGGGCATGTGGGAGAGTGCTCGTGTGTGGTGTGTGAGTGTGCCCGAGGGGGCAGAGCTGGGAGCTCAGTGGGCAGCCTGCCTCCTCTGCTGGGACCTTCATGCCTATGGGACAATGAGAACAGTACAGCCTGAGCTCCCCTCCAGAGCTGGGTCTCACAACAGGGAACTCTTTGTGCAACATGAGACTTTCGGGAGCCCTTCCCACTGTGGCAGAGCCTGGGGGCAGGAGACTTTGCAGGGTGTTTATGGCGGCTTTTGCAAGTGCAAGCTGTGCAGGGGCTGGGCATTGCTCCTGGCCTTGCTTTCCCTGCTTTCCACTGCAGCAGGTGAGTCTAACCCGTGCATAGATGACGATATATCTGAGCCCCAAAAGGCAGCAAAATATGGAGTATGCCAGAGGCACAGCAGTTTGGCTAATTGCCCCCTAGTCATTACAGTATCAAGCATTTATATATCCCCTTACAGTATTTTCTGATTCCATAATGCTAGTGGGATTTGAATGCAGATAATGTTTCTAATCTTGACAATCCTCTTGGCTCAGAACCTTGGGACAGAGGCATCTGTAATCTAAGAGCACAGCCCCTCCTCCTCCCCCTGCATTTAAATTCATATTGCTCGAAGTCTTGGCCAGCCAGAGCCCTTGCCTTTCTGTCAGCCTCTATCTCCATAGAATGTAATTTAGCTTCAACAGCTGCACGGGGACATGGAGGGTAGAAACTGCCCTGGATGAAATGGACCTAACAGATCATGCAGTCCCTGAGGTAGAGCAGGAGCTTTGGGCAGGCAAAGTTGGCTGAGAGCTGAGCAAAGAGCTCAGTAGGTTGTAAGTTCACGTCCTGTGCACATTTTGCAGTCTTATTCTCATGTGCATGAAGTCTTTGCAATGCATACTTTCTACCCATAGGATCCCAAGCTGTGTCCTGTGCAGCACTGGGAAAAGGAGGTGTGAGTCTGGCAGCACTCCTCCTTTCTCCCATATCCCTCAGGTAATAACCATACTTGAATTTGGGTGAGCATGAGGGGATGAGTGGCCCTCTGGGATGTGTGAGAGGTCCAGCCCAAAGTGAAGCTCGAGTACCACCAAATATGCAAGAACCCTTATCCTGGATGGTGCCAGCAGTTACAGGCACTCAAAATAATGGATATGGAAAGGCACAACTCCCTGCTCAACATCTCAGCTTCACACCCACTATACCTATCTGAGCCTAGGTGTGATGCTGGGAAGTTTTGGGAGATTTAAGAAGTTCCATAGGGTCATTCTGAAATCCTAGGTTACACAGCAGCAGAAATGTACAGTCTGCCTGACCATGCTCCTATTCCAGCTGCAGACAGCACTGATTGTGCCAAACCTTGCATTTGGTGTCAGTTTTGCTGCTGAATGGCAGACAAAAGCCCTCAGAAAGGGTTAAAAATGGGAGTGGGAGGGGTGGCTATCTCAGCATGGTCAGTTTTCTTTGTGAAGTGACATTATGGCATTCTGGCCTGGATTTTCTTCCCACTTCTCTAGCACCTGCCCAGAGCTCCCACAGACAGTAAGGCTCATCTTCCCCAGCTGCTCGGGCTGGGAGGAAGGGGGCTGGGGGCATTTAGGTGTCTCTAAAAGCTGTCATGTGTAAACTTCTTTTAACCATGGGGAGCTTTCTGTTTTGCTATTTAGCAAATGAGGAAGAACAAAACTCCAGCAATGCAGGAAGAAGAGCGACAGGAGATGATGAGGAAATGTCTTTCAAGCAATCTACACTCCTCTGCTGCTTGTCTCCTACTCTCTTTAATGCCGCAGTTGATGCTGATGGTCAGAACCTGGCTGATGAAATGATGATGATTTTATGTCCCAAAATGTTACGGTTTTATTTTCAGAAACAGCAGGAGAAGATGGCAAGTGTTTAGTGTATTCCCCCAGAAGTCTGGAATCCTTTCGCAGGACTCCCACCAACACACCATAGTTGGCTTCTCTCTTGTTTGAGACATTGGGCAATTTCTTGGAGAACAGAGGCTGTTATTTCTCTTTCTTAATGCTGTGCTGTCCCCACTAGCACCCCCTTGCATACCACACTGGTAATATCTTAGGTTCTTCCATAATTCAGGCTGTCCTGAAGCACTGTGGTGATCAAAGAGCAGGACCAGAAGCCTGCTGAGCAGCTGCCACTAGAAAAGTCACTCTGCTGGCAGTGGGGAAGGAGAATGCTGAAGGAGAATATGCTGATCCCACCTCACTACACTTTTCCACCACCTGAGCTGCTTGGAGAGGCTGAACCTCCCCTCCTAGAGATCACTGCTCCAAATATGGAACACCCAAAGGTCACTCCCTCAGAGCTGGCTTTCACAGGTAATGCTTCAAAAATGCTGCCCTGGAGCTTTAATTGTTGCGCAGCCGCTCAGTGGGGTCAGACATACGGCAGCGTGCTCTTTGGCTGCCTCCCTAAAGGTTTCACATAGCTAGGGCTGTATTTTTATCTGCTCCTGGCATCCCTAATTTTAGCGAGCTGCAAGCCAAAGCACAGCCTCCCCAGCCATGAGCTAACCGAGGCTGGTGCCCGTGCCACCAAGCACCCATGGGTGCAGGGGCCACCTGCCGCTGCTCCCAGCCAGTCCCTGCTGGCACTACATCACAGATGTCTTGACAACTCAGCTGTGCAACTTGCATGTCAAGGGCAGACAGGGACGCGTCTGTGTGTGTGTGTGCTGCTCCAGGCTGTGGGGTCTGGGACTAGTCAGGGGTCTCCCTGCTAAGCTGCCCTTTCCAAAACAGAGACTGACACTGTAGTTTGGGGGCTGTCCTTGACAAAAGTGAAACTGTCGCTGCCTGGTTCTCTTTCTGGCCTCAGAAAGGCTGCTTTGAATCTGAAGGCTGGATGTCGCCGTGAAGCCCATGCAGGGCAGAAAGCTGGGTGCTTTCAGTGGGTGCTGGAGGAGGGAGGCATGCTTGGAATTAAGCCATTCACCTACACATGCCCATGTCATTCCTACGCCTCTGGCTCTCAGGAGCAAGCCAGATTTCTCCAGTTTCTGACCAAGTGGATGTAAGCCAGCACCTCTGAAATCCCAGGGAATCCAGGATGCTGCAGGTGAGAGCTGGGAGCTCCAAACCTGCATCCACAGGAAGGATCAGCAACATAGGGCCCTGGGGGAACGGAGTGGTCCTTGAGACAAGAAAGACCTTTTCCCCAAGGAGTGAGCAGAGAGAAATAAGAACTGAGGAAAGCTTTAAATATACACAGCCCTCCTTGCACAGGGTTTGAGGTGTCAGAGGTCTGCTAGCTGATGGTAGTGTTTCCTGCCAGGGCCGGACAGGGTTCCCAGAAAAAGAACATATCATGTACAGCAGCTGGCATTCACCGGAGCTGTGTCAGAGAGCATGCAGGAATGAGCACCATCAGCACTGCTCAGGAGGGAGCGCTGACCCTCCGGGGCGCCGGGGAGGGGAGGAGCAACTGCCTGGGAATTGAGTTCTTGGTGGCTGCTTGCTCTATATCCTTGGACAAGTTTTTTTCCTCATGTATGTAGGTAAATCCCAATGTGCAAAGGAGGAAAAAAAAAAAAAAAAGGAGAACTTGGACCTTGCTAAGTCACTTATTTCCTAGGCCATGGATTTTGTGCCTGATTGCCTGTTATTTAGGGACAGAGGCTGCAAAAGGACATCTTTGGCCATCAGACTCAGAATCGTGCCATTCAATCTCTGTCACAAAGCGGTCAGTGTCCATTTAAAACTCATTGGACTGTTCTCCCCTTCCTCCTCTGATGATTAGGGACTTTGTAGCTCCAGACTTGTTTTATTCATAGCCCATTTGTCCTTAGGCTTTGCGCTTAAATAGCTCTTCTCCCTCCCGGGTGTTTAAAAAGAATTATCATATCCCCTTTCCATTCTTCCCACGAATGAAGCTCAGGCACGAAGGAAGGGCAAACATGGACTTTGATTAGTTTGGTTTTAGATGAAGGGCACTGGCAGACCAGACTCTGGAGTAAGGTCAGGGTGGGCGAGCGTGGCACGGCCACCCCTACCCAGTCTGCCTCGCAGAGCAACAGCTGCTCCAGTCTGTGGTCAACTCCTGAGAAATGTCAGGGTCCGGGCCGGAGAACTTGAAATGGTAACTACAAACACCACACGTGTCCACTGAGTAGGTGAGTGTGAGCTCAAGCTAGCCCTTTTTGGGCCCCCCACTCAGGAGAAGGCTAAGAAAAAATTCTCCACTGTGACCCTGGTGAGACACTGGAACAGCTTGCCCAGAGAAAATGTGGATGCCCCATCCCTGGAAGTCTTCAAGGCCAGGCTGGAGGGGCCTTTGAGCAATCTTCTGTGATGACCAATCCTTAAGCAGAAGCCCCACCTCATCCAGTGGAAGGTGTCCCTGCCCATGGCAGGAGGGTTGGAACTAGGTAGTCTTTAAAGTCCCTTCAAATCCAAACCATTCCGCATTTGTATGAAAGGCATCTCATTATACAAAAGTGAGACCCTGCCTCCTGAGAACCAGCCCAGCACAAAGGCACCAGGAACCCTTGCTGGCACTTTTAGGGAAACCTGAGTAGCATGGCAGGATGGCCAAGACCAAAGAAGATGGACTGTTCCACATTTTTCCTCAATTGCATTTCTGAAGGGAGGAGTGACTCAGAAATTTCTGAGTCTCCATGCAGCTCTAGGTCTTGCATAGAAATGGCCTCAAATTGCACCAGGGGAAGTTTAGATTGGATATTAGGGAAAATTTCTTAATTGAAAGGGTGGTCAAGTCCTGAGATGGCTGCTCTGGGAAGTGGTGGAGTCACGATCCCTGGAAGTATTTAAAAGATGTGTAGATGAGGCACTCAGAGATATGGTTTAGTGGTGGGCTGTGCTGGGTTAATGGTTGGACTCGATCTTAGAGGTATTTTCCAATCTAAAAGATTTTATGATTCTATGGCGCCTACAGAGGTTGCCTGCAACAGCTGGGCTGTGATAAGAGCTCCACACATCAGGGCCAAGAAAGGCCACAAAACCTGAGCAGACTTGGCCTTGTACTCTGTCAGCAAAGCAAGCCCTAGCTCACAGGGGTCTGCCATGTCTCCAGCTGACATTTCCACTTTTTAGATCCTGCGATTACAGCTGGTTTCTGCTTGAAGAACTCATGTCAGTACAATCCTCTCCCCAATCATAATTTACCAGATGAGAAAGGTGCCTTTCAAAGCACAGTTATGGCTGTGAAAGTGGGGTCTTAGGAGAGATGCTGCTCGTGCAGCCAGTCCAAAGTCACCTCCAGTAACTGACAGAAGGACTTCAAAGAAAGAAACATGGCAATAATAGGGAATTCAGCCTTGGAAATTATTTTTGCCACTCTTATACAGAAAGATCAAGGCACACAGTTGTCCCTAGATGTCAGTGTGCCTATCTGTGAAACTGGGAGCTTTCTGTAACCTGCTTTTGTGACTGGCATATCAGTGAGTGAAATCCCCCTGGGTGCTACTGCTCAAAATCAGTACTCTGCTGGCTGTTGATGACTTGAGACCTACTTACATGGCCTCAAAGGGGAAGTAATCAATGCACACTTTTTCCTTTTCTTTTTCTTCCTCCCTTCCTTATTTTTTACATTAGCTTATCTGTAATGGAAGCCACTTCTTTAGTAGCCATAGAAGCCAAAACACCTCTTCTATTACAGGCATGTACAAGGCTCTTGCACTGTAAGCTTCTGCACATACCTATCCAGTCAGGTATCCCTCATCTCTCACCTTGAGTACTTGTTCTGTAGGGACCCAGAGAACTGAGATTTTCTGTGACACTCATTGAACATGTCTTGTACATCCATATTTATGCTTATACCTTGACACTAAATTGTGTTGAGGCACTGTCCCATAAACATGGCCATTTTCAAAGAAAAACTCAGAAATGTGATTTTGTGAAACAAGCAGAAAAGGGTGCTTAAAGAAAAGGCTTGGGTTTATATTTCTATTTTTATTGATAATTTATATTTTTAAAATATTTAATATTTGTATACCTAGAGGTGGGGATAAAGTAGAATCTCGTCTCCTGGTTCCTATGGATTTTTAGGATAAACTATGCAGACCTAAACTGGTAAAACTTTATCCTATGTTGCATCAGATGCAGAGAGAGACTTTTTTTGCTGTGTGTTACATGGCTCTGAACTCTTATGGGAATATCTACTCTCAAGAGAGTTCAAGACCATATGAGTGAAACTACCCCCAAATCAGCCGATCTTGTACTACTTTTTCCATCCTGAGCTGGAAGCTGCAGTAGTTTCAGCACTTGGAAATAAATGAATTGGAATTTAGAGCTTACACACAGTTTAATCCTTGCATTTTACTGGACTCAAACCCCTTCTTTCCCTTTCACAGCACAGGGAGATACTGGCTGTGTTTCCATGTGTTACAGAATTGGCCAAATATGTTAAGGAGTTTCGCTTTGTTCTGCCATTTACTGCTAGAGGCTGGACTGATCCTAGACCTCATCTGCAGAGGGGAGTACCACATCCCTCTTCTCTTACCTCTTATCAGACTGGTTTGTGCTAGGCCAGTTCTCCACGAACCTTCAGTCCAGGGGCACTGTTGCATTGAAGGGACTAAAATATCCGGGCTTGATGAGCCTCTCTTTTTTAAGGATATTACACATGCACACAGATGGCAAGGGAAGAATGGCAGGGGAGCCGGGACTGAGGGAGCTTCAGCAGAAAGAGGACACCAGAATGCATCCCAGGCAGCCTGTTATGCTAGTGAGAACCCCTCAGCTGCTGGAGAGAGCTTCTCAAATGCAAAAGGAAAGCCCCTAACACCGACACTCGTTTATTCTTGCTCCACGACTCCTAGAGACAGGGGCTGGCCCACTGGAAGGCCGAACTCCCTATTTAGGAGATTCAGAGATGAGAAGGGAGAAGGTCTGAGAAGTGATGGTATGAGACAGGGTGAAATATGGTAGGGGAGATAGAGAGGAGAAGAAAAGCAGAACAGATATTTCTCAGCTTCACTGCTTTGATCTTTTCTCCTCTTAACCCTTCTTCATTAAAGCTGAGACCCTTTAGGACAAGTAGCTTTTTCTTTCACTTGTCTGTTAAACAATTATTGTGATTGCTTGGCTGTTTCATCTTCTTCACTGTGCTCACCACATGGAGCGTGCAGAGTTCTTGCAAGCATCACCACAGGGTAGGAATGGCTACTGTTATCTCTGGGACTGCCTGGATCAAACTCTGCATTGCCCTGTGGGGAGACTTTTCCCTACTCAAGATGCAGGTGCTTTACATTAGCCAGTGGTGCAGAGTGGACTCACAGGAGAAAGGTACACAAAGGAAAGGAACCCTTTAACCTGAGCTGCAAAACAGCCTTTGCTCATACCTCTGTCCTGGGTTGTCTTAGAACAATCCTTCCCCAACTCTTTCCCATCCTAGCCAGAAAGCAGTAGGCATCTCCAATAATTCCTTTGGATATATATCCTGACAGACCAACCCAACAGCCCCCATCTTTCCAATCTAGACCTGAGGGGCTGGCACTGCCACCCTTGGAGCTGTTGTCATGAACAAACGATGGTCCAAAGAAGTTGCTTTTGCTCCCAGATAGGTTCAGTTTTCCCTGGACCCTGTTGTCACCAAGTGGCACCCAGCAGTGTGGGTGGCAAGAGCTGTTAGGATTGGTTCACAAGGATCATCACCTTCATTCCCCTTCTGAACTGGAAAGTGACCCTGGGCTGCGTGGGAATCTGTTGATCCAGTACACCTGGATACAGGGAGCTGAAAACTCCATGTGCTGCGCCAAATGCAATATCAGCTTGATGACATCATTCCTTTTCTGGTGATAGTGGGTGTGCACCCTCAGCTTTTGACAGTGTCAGTCAGTCCTACATGCTACTCTTTTTTCTTGGGAAGGAAATTTTTCCTATCGTATCATTTCTTGGTCTGTTGTTCATAGTTATGGTTTAATAAAGTCCTTAAGTAAGTGCTTAACTTTACTTCTGTGCTGTCAGGTTGTCAGTTTGATTTCCTAAGTATGTGAGAGCCTTGTGATTCTCTTCTCTCTCCCCCATATATCACCCGGCTTTCCTAATAAGTTTTCTAGCTATTGGCGCTTTTCAACCAAATTTTCCAGAGTCAGTGATCTCAAACATAATGAAGCTATTGCAAGTTTTGTGAAGAGCAGAGACTTGGAAGGGAAAAGGCTGAAGTGCCCTGAAAGAAGGAAATGTTGCCACGTGAGCTAAACCCCCACGGAATTTCAAAGGACCCAGTTAAGAGAGAGCCTCACGTGCTCTTCACTCCTGGGAGAGGCCCCAGTCAGAGCTTGTTATCGATGAGCTACATATTTCAAGGAAACCATGGTAGATCTCTCTTGCTCTTTTCTTTAGTGTTTAAGGTAATTCTTCATGTCTTTGATCTTTGGAATTGTACATTTCTTATAAGGTACACGTGAGAGAAGCAGAAAGGGTGGACTATTTGGGGGTTTTCTGAACTTAAATTCATTAAGCCCATGTGCCCACCCACGTGTGTCCATGAGACAACCTGATGTAACAACTCTTAACCACCAGCTCAGACTTTCGCTTTGCTCCACACCTGCCTTTGTGTTGGATGGAGGCTCACTATCATTTCTAAGGATGGAGGCTGATGACACTGTATGGAAGGGGGCTAAAGACACAATGTATTGCCAGGCTGTCTGAAAGCAGCATGTCTCAATGCGAAACAGCAGGAAAATTGTCAGTAAATTAAGATGGAAAAACATGAGGTGCTCTAGAAAGGAGCATCTTATCACAGGCAGCACCCTATGCTGGAAACCTCCCAAGCCAGCAGACAAGGAATAGTGAGGGCTGGAGTATTTACCACTTAGATACCTCATTTCAGGTGTAAAGGACCTTCAGCACTCGAAGTCCTGATCCCTCTACTGAAATTAGATATATAAAACCTTCCAGAGTGAACTTTTCTTGGGTTTGGCTGGAAGGAGAGCCCTGTCACTGCTCCTGTGCCTACAGAGCAGCTCACTACTCTAAGACTTGCTCAAATTACAAGAGAGCTGGGTTGAGCTGCTGACTGCTTCCAGGAATGCAGATCCCAGGCAGTTCATCTCACAGGCGCACAGCTCCACATCTCAGTCAAGGAGCCACTGCAGACATTTCTTCCCTTCTCCCTGTGCTGGTGAACATGCAGTGAAGTCCAGGAGCTGAATGAGCTCTGACAGGGAAAATTAAGAGTGACCCCCTATGGCACAACACATTATGGCTTGAACTGAGGGAGTTGAATGCTCTCACAAGAAGGAGCAGATTACAGCCTGGCTTGCCCACTCCTTTCATGAGTGCTTCCATGGTTGAGTTAGTACAGAAATTGGGAACAGTAGCACCATGCTGGGCTGTGTCCTATGCAGAATAGAACATATCTTATCCTCTCTGTTGCGTTCTGAGACCCTCTCCCCATCTGATTCCCTCTGGGTGACAGAAGCAAAGAAGTGCTGTCAGCACATTTCTCTTGTGCTTGGGCTGTCAGATTGCTGCTGCTGCAGTTCCCAGTCCAGGGGAGGATTGTTCTGAAACAGTGAGACATGCACTAAATCAGCACTGCAAGTGCTTTGGAAATTTTGAGGTCAAAGCCACAAGTGCCAGTTGATGTGTGGCACAGTTAGCTGGTAGATGAGCACTAGGGGACTGGAGCAGTACAATTATGTAAAGTTTGCTGCAGGTCTAACCCTCAGTCTCTTGCCCAAGGTCACATAAGAAGTCCATAGCAGAGAGCAATTGGAAACCAAATAAATCACCAGAATCCTAAGCTAATGTACTCATGGCTGAATCCAATCCAGAAAAATAAAAGCTTAAAGCCAGATTGTATTGCAGCTGTCTCACCCTTGATATGGGTCATTGTTAGCCTGGGTAAAGTTGTCATGAGGACTCAAACTGATGGTAGACATCAGGCCATAGAATCATGGAAACATAGATTGGCCTGGGTTGGAAGGGATCTTAAAAATAATGTAGTTCCAAGCCCCTGTCGTGGACAGGGACACCTTCCACTCTGCCAGGTTGCCCAGTACTCCATTCCACGTGGCCTTGAACATTTCCAGGGATGGGACATGCTTCTGTCAGGTTTCTATAAATATGGATCTAGTAACTGTTTGACACCTATCAAGCACAAAATAGCTATGCTATTAAACAACAATGTGATTATACTACCAACAGTACTCATTTCAGCTGGAGTTCAAGCACTACTTTTTTCTTCTCTTTGCCAAATGTTATTTGATCACTCACCTGCAGAAAGTAACCATTGCCTGACAGGTGAGTAAAATCTGGTTAGTTTTTGAATCTTTCTGGCAGTCATCAGACTTGCTGAAGAGGTCAGCAGACCTTGAACTTGACACTGGACTTTTTGGGGTCCTAGCCCTCAGCAAGCATATTTTCTTATTCACATTTTCTACACTCTCAGGGGTGCAATGCATTTTCTCTCTGGATCTGATAAATACAGCTGAAGTATTTCTTCTGCAATTCTGAATTCACTTTATTTCCAAATACGTCTTTTAGTTAAGAGGGAATATTTGCAAACTCCTGGTAGGAAACATGCACCTAACAATCCAGGCTTGCAGCTATATGATTCCCTAGATTACAGCTACACTACAAAAAAGAATGCTACAAATCTACATTGTCACTTTTACCATGATTTATTTTACTGAGGATTAATGAATCATTCGTTCACCAAAGAATTAACAACACTCTTTTTCCAGCACAGAAGTGAATGGTTGCATTAACAAGCGGCTATAGACTGATTCCAAGCAGGCAACCAAGTGTCAGCAAAACAAAAAGGGATTTAATGCTGCACCAACAGGGAGCTTTTGAGATGGGGAGCTAGGACACCCATTTGCTGCACAGCTTGATAAGGTTTCTTGGCTGACTGTTCCTAGTGGGATAAAAAATTGGACTCAGTCCAGAATACAAGTGGGATACTGGCTCGCACAGAATGAGAAAAGATCAAAAAATTTCGAGCTACGGACTCAAGTGCTGAGATTTGGGAAAGCTTGGCTGAGCTGAGTTCATGTTTCTGAGGTTTGCAAGGTTACTTGCTATTGCCTGGGTTTCTGACAGATAATCTAGAAAAACTATTTCCCATCAAACTGAGAGGAGCACGAAAGAGGCTTTTTCCCGGGCTTTGCAGAATCCAGGCAGGGGCTAACTGAAATCCAACTAAAGAAACTTTAGGATGCTCAACCTGCCCTGCATGAGACCATTTGGCTCTCCTGTCTTGTGGCTCCTCTCCACGACTCTGAGCAGTGCTGTGGTACTGACCCCGACTGGTACATGCAGCAGCACTTACCTCCAGGACCAGCTCTGTCATCTGGAACTGCTTCTGGGAGACTTTGTCAGAGCTCACAGGCTCGTGGAAGAGCAGGCAGAGCATGTCATACTTCTTCAGAGCCTGCTTGTAATTCTTCTCGTTCAAGTCGATCACCCGGTCTTTCCCATCGTAAGTGGGGAAGTTCAGTCCCTCTTCTGCCTTGCAGCAGAAAAGCAGGTAAAAACCTGCCAGGATCCAGCAAATTGCCTTCATAGGGGCACCCTTGGAGTGCAGCAAAGGGTGGGTAAATGTCCCTCTCTCTCTTAATTTGAGAAGAGAGGGAGACCAAAGACTCCAGGTGAAGTTTGGAACTAAGTTTCTCTTAGTTTCTCTAGGTTTCTCTCTGCTGCTTTCCTAGTGTTGAGCCCAAACACTGCAAGGCTGGTGGGGAGCAGCAAACGTTGCTATCCTGTACTCAAAACAAAGAGAGAGACAGACGGGAGAAGCTGTCAGTCCAAGCCCTGGATACCTTACATAGCTGTGTCCAGCTCCCGTGTCATTAGGAACTCCATTTTTAGGAAGCAGTTGTTTCAGGCTAAAAATAAACCCTGCAATGAATAAAAAGGACAGATATGACACCATTGAGGGACTTGCTGGCACTCTGCATCATCTGAGAGAGAGGGAGTGGGCAAGAGGGAGGGAGTGGAAGATGTCAGTCCTGGGAATATGCAGGCAGGGTTTGAGAAGGGACAGACTTTACTCGTACAGGGAACCAAGGCACAGACTGTCCTACTAGGAATTGACAAAAATAGAAGGTATTTACTGCAATTTATAATAAGGGTATCTCTCTTTCCATCCCTTTGGGCATCACAGTGATTAGGCTTTTGATAACAGATCTCAGGTTAAACTGTTTCAGAGCCTCATCTGCACCACTAGAGGAAAAGTCCTGTTTCCTCAGCAGCAAAGGAGCTGAACACTCCTGGGACTTCTTTCCCCTGCCTGGATCACTGTTCTGAGCTCCTGGCTGACATTCAAGGTGCTTTCTGAAGCACATTCTCTGCTAGTGGGGCAGCAGGAACATCACTGGCCCTTGGACCTGTAATCCAAAAGCAGAGGGAAGCTTATGTTGCAGCCTCCCATTTTCACAGCAGCTCCCAAGCCGCATACATCGCTGGTGCGTGGTTAAACCTTATCATGCCAAGGGGGCTGAAGGGTGGGAGGCACATGCCCAAGGCAATGTCTTGTGGCAGGAGGCACGGCTCTCCTCAAGAGGATGGTCAGACGGCACCATCACTGCCAGCCTCGCTTTCTGCGACCTGCCTGTTGGACTGGAGCAGGTTTTTCACATAACCCTCTTCCATTTCCCACCAAGCTGTCCTGCATATTCCTCCTTCTTCATGTCCCAGGAATGGTGGCCAGTTCCCCCTTCTGCAGGA
This sequence comes from Melanocharis versteri, assembly GCA_013397845.1. NCBI lineage: Eukaryota > Metazoa > Chordata > Aves > Passeriformes > Melanocharitidae > Melanocharis > Melanocharis versteri. The sequence continues at coordinate 383,763 of VZTG01009976.1, forward strand.
GCTCAGCACCAGCTGCTGCTTTGCTGTATCACCTGCACAGCACTGCTGGGGGAGAGCGGTTCAGAGGCACAGTCCCTCAGCTCTTTCCCTCCTCTGACCACGGTGTCACCTCTGACCCATGACTGGCAGCAACAGGCAGGTGGAGGCAGGCCAGCTGGCCACAAGCCAGCCCTGGGGCTGGCATGGATCCACTGGAAAAGGCCTGCTGAGGGGCTGGCAGAGAAGAGCTTGACAGGGGGCACGGCTCCCTTCTCCCTGCCAAAGTGATGTGCAGACAAGTGGCCTTATCAGGTCTTTTCCTTGCATGCTGCTCCATCACAGCTTTGCTCCATCCACACCAGGGAAGAGACAATGTCCCTTTTTAATGCAGTTGTTCCCATTTAATTGTATGTCTGGGATTATTTCAATATTTGGGGCAAAAGTGAGCGTTACTTAGCAATTACAGAATCATAGAATCATTGAGGTTGTAAAAGACTCTAAGATCATTGAGTCCAGTCATTAATCAAACACTGCCAAGTCCACCACTAAACCATGTCCCTAAGCATCACATCTACACGTCTTTGAAATACCCCCAGGGCTGGTGACTAGAACACTTTCCTGGGCAGATTAAACACATCTCCTGGCTGACTTAGGAGCACACATCCATTCACTTCTATGTCAGCTTTCACTTCTCACCTGAATAGCCCACAACATACTGACTGAAACCCTCTGGGTAATAGTTTCCAAATCTGTCTTATTTCCAAAGCCTTTTCAGAAGTTCAACATTTGCTGGCAAATTAAAGTCCTAATGACAAAGCCTGAGGAATCTGGGTAAAAGCCAAAGCAAGACAGCCTCCAAAATACACTTCTTAGAGGCAGCCTTCAGGGGCAGTCATTTTTAGAGGGAGAGGTAAGTCTGAATAAGTCTGCTTGCTTTTAGTGGGAGACACAAGACTTGTGTCACAGTGGGTGGCAATGGCTGGTTAGGCTTATGCTGAGTGTTTAGGATGTAAAACACAGAACTGAGTTAGTGGGATGGCTAGGCATACATTAGGCTGGTTGTTTGCCTTTGAAGGACCCCCGTGGATCTGCAGGATGTAGGAGCAGGCTTCCACTGACATTACAATGAGTTTTAAAGCAGGAGCACATTAGACAGGGTGTGATAATGAGATGTTCGCAGCTACTTCAAAAATTGGCTTATGAAGGTCCTGACCTCCTTTATTCTTGTAGATCTTCAGCAAATGCTCCACTTTGATATTACTCAAGCTATTTTTGATGCGCTTTTTCTCTAGTCTGAATAACTTTTTAATCTGCCTAAAAATAGACATAATCCAATTTTCATTTTCTCCTCTTCATCAAAAAAGGAACAAAAATACTTCTTATTCACAAAAATTGTTGCTTCGTTAGCCCCACATGAATGTTGTTTATCTCCTAGTGTCATGAGTAGCAAATATTAGTGATTGTTACGCTTCACCTCTGCATCAAAGGGAATTCTTCCAGCGGACCAGCACTGGGTGTCATGGTCACTAGAGAGTGCATCTCTTTTTGTTTCCACTCAGAACCTCAGTGGGGCTCCTATGGCTAAATCTAGTGGACATTTTCTGTGGTCTTCTAGCTCTAGCTGCATCTATATGAAATTCAAGACACCTTGCTCACCAAGGCAGAAGTAACGGCGAATTCCTCAAAGTCGGAACAACTGCCTCCATCACCTGAAATTCTTAATTCCAATAAATTTTAGTCAAAGCAGATGTTCTCCTTGCAGCCCTGCCAATACAGATCTGAGATCCTGGATTCATGTATTTTGGGATGTTCAGAACAGCAGTTAAATACTTGGATCTGAGCAGATCTGTTTTGTTTTTTTCCCTGGGGAGTAGCAGATCTGGGACTGAAGCAGATGCTCCCACAACCTGACAAAGGCCATAAGTATTGTGCCTTTCTCTTCATCATCTCTCTTGGTGCTAATAGCAGCACACTGAAATGTGCTCATCTCAACCCCAGAAGCAAAACTCCTTGGAATTTCAAAGTGTGTCCATCCACTCTTAGATAATGTTTTAAACCTGAAATTTTGGGCCAGGCTCACTGTCAAGAAAAGTACAGTGTGCAGATCCTGTGCATTTGGAGAACCTGAGTTTTGTTGAAGACCCATTTCTACAGGACACTGACATAAGTTTTCTCTGTGTGTCAGATCCTCTTTCATAGGGCAGGAGCAATAGCAGTTCCCTATGGCAGAGAAGGATACGAGGAGCAAAGAAATTTCAGACTTCTCTGTGAAACTTCAGATTTTGCACTCGTCTGTTCACTGCAAATACTTTGTGCTGTCTTCCTGCACAGTCCAGTGTCTTCCTGATCCCATTTAACTGCCTGTGGTTTCAACACATGTGTTTCTGTGGGCAGTGTCACACGAGGGAATAATATGGTCTGAGCTAAATCCTGGGACACTTGCCTTTCAGCTCAGATATCTCATTTCCTGGCAAAGCTGGCATCTGTTAGTCTCTGATATAAGCTGACTGCAAGCTTCAACCTCCCAGCTCTGATTACTTAACCATTGACTCCTTCATCCATTCTGTTGCATCTCTTAGCCCTTCCTCAAGAAACCAGTACGGTGCTTTTCCCCAGCTAGCTATCCCAGAGATGTTTCCCTGAAAGCTTTCTGAGGAATGAGCTGGTAGGGCTCACAGCCTGTCCACCCTGACAGGTGTCCATGTTGGTCAAACAACCTTCAGAACTGGCCCAAAACTTAAGGCAAAGAAAGGGATAATTAAGAAGAGACACTTGCTGTTGGTTTATTCACTACTGTAGGCTTTCTGGGTTCATCCATCAAGCAAAATCCTAGCTCCAGGGATTTAGGTTGCAAAACCACCCCTGACATTCACTGAAGCAGGATTTTTCTTTATTTCTTCCAATTTTGTGAGGATAGGTAGTCAGTAACAGTGCTCAAAACAGTACAACCTCATCCCTTCAATTCAGGCTTGCAGAAATGCTAGGTGGGGATGTAGGATAAATAAAAATCTCCTTCTTGTTGACTTTTTTTCCTACTTGTATTATAAATAACGGATATACACTTGCTGGTCCTCCCTCCTAGCCGCTGCAGCTGCACTCCATGCTGCTGTTCTCACCTTCACTGTCCTTTCTATCTCACACAGTAAAAGAGGTCCCCAGCCACTGCTGATCCAAATGCTTCAGTGAGCCTTTTTTCCAAGGCTTCAGGATTTAGGGGTCTGCTTTAGCTAATCTCTTTTCAAGCTTCTAAGACCTTGTATGTTTTGCAAGATAGGAGTATTCAGAAAATATGCCTTTCGCCACCAGCTAGCCAAGCAAGGTCACAGCGGGTAATAGCTTGCAGCGCACTGCTATGACCAGGGTGGCAGCCTCAGAGACACACTGAACCTTCCTAAAGAGACCAAGGGGAACACTGTCGTTCTGAGAAAGGCTCTGCAGTGTAAAAAAACCTAGTTCTCTCTCTCTTCCCTTCAGCCCTGAAAGGTGATAAGTCCTTCATGGCGCTTTGCATTGCTTGTACTCCAATGCAGTCATGCCAGCGATGGCAGGCAAGTACAAGGCAGAGGAGCTGTATCATTGGCACTCCCTCCCTTTTTTACCTGTTACAAACTGCCAGAGATCTTTGTAGTACCTGACAATACTTTGACTGAGGTGTCTTGAGACCTGCTCTGTGATAAGAAGATGCTACAAACCCTTTCTGACTCACAGACATTGGTTTTGATGAGGAAAAACAAATACAGGACAGACAAAAGCACTTCTATGAAATGATACATAAGTTGTAAAGGGAAGGTCAAGAAGATAATCCAGGTGTCCTAACTCATTCTCAGTCACATAGACTTTTTAAAAAAATCTTGTGGGTTTTAGGCATTGTGTCCCCAGGAGCAAAGTTGCTCTGTGCCACCTTAGGGGGATCATTGCACCTCTTTTCCTTTGGGACCTGGTCTGGCACCTGTGACTTGTACATGTCAAAAAGTACTTTAGAAGGTCAAAACTGGGACTGTCCCAGAGGGACTGGAATAGTTACCTTCTAATGAGCTAATAATCCCTACACAGCAAGAAAGGATTTAACTAAGACATTACTGTGGCCAAATGGAAATGGGCCTGTTGGCATGTATGGAAATGGGAGGGAAAGAGAGAGAAATTAATTGAAAATGAAAAGCGTTAAGAGAAATTCTGGAGGGAGCCAAGGCTGCTGCTTCATGCAGAGGTCTGACAAGGGACATCTGAGGGCAACCTGCTGTGGTGATTGGGGAACCCATCAGGTGGACTGGAAAAGGTGGCAGATAGTTTGCAGCAGGACACAGGCAGTGACCCCAGCTGGGCTGGGGGCTCTGCCAGCCTGTGGGAGCAGGGTTGTACTTGTCCACATGCAACCCACTCTGGAAAGGGTGGAGGAGCTCCCTGGGGGACTTCCTGCAGGTAGGACTGAGATGGGAGAATTTTGTGCATGTGACAGCCATAGGCTGGTTAGTAAAATCTTTGCTTTGCTGGTAATCACAATGGGTCAGGGCCCTCCAGCTGTGACTCAGAACTATTCCAGTCACGCTGCACAAAGCAACCCACACAGAGCCCTGGCCACAGTGCTCCTGCAGTGGGCTCCTGCCCACCTTCTCTTCTGCAGGACCTGGGAGCAAGAAGAGGTCTGGCATGTGTCTGGTGCTGGGACCTTCAACCTTTGTTTGATGTATAAAATTCTAAAATATGCTGGTGTCAGTGCAGGTCCCTGCACAGCAATTTTAAGCTGACTGATGAGAGGTCTTTTTTTTTTTTTTCCCAGATGCCTCTAACACACCCTACTTCAGAAAAACCACCACAACATTTCACTGCCACCCTGCCCTGTTTTATGCCACTTTCTTCTGCTGAGATATCACAACTGATGAGTTAAAGCAGTTGCCCCTGAGACAGTGGCATAATCTGCCCTCGAGGGGAAAGGTGTGGGCAGGTGCTTCACGAGGGGCAGGAAGTGGCTGTGGGTAGGAGATGGATGTTCAAGTTTTCCACAGTCACAGGCTTCCCACAGGGCTTTGGAGAAACCTTTCCATGTCTCAGTTCTCCATGTGAACTGTGCCAGCAGGGTCCAGGGATATGATGCTGCAAGGTGCTTAGACATCAGACTCGTAGGGATTAGTGCTTCAGGCAGGCAGGGAGCCTGGGCCAGGTCTGGGCTCCTGAAGGTTTTGGCATCATGGAGAGCTGAAGAAGGAGATGCAACTGCTGCTGACCATGTTCTCAGGAGAGCTGGCTCAGAAACCAGGCCAGGCATGTTCCTGTGAGAGGTGCTGAGATCTCTGTGAAAGCCCAGTGATCCACAGCCAAGCCGTGAGCCAGTGTGACAGTTTGGCCCAAAGATGGTGCCCCAAGAACTGGGGTGTGAATGGTGCAGACTAAGCTCTGGCCCAGGGACCTCAGCAATTACTAATAATGTCATAATAATTTAGTCATTATTAATAAAGTAAAAGAAATAAAACACATGATCTGACGCAGTATGTCCCCTTCTGAAAAACGTCAGGGCACACACAGCCCGGCCATTTCCATCAGTCCCCTGCCTTCTTCTTGGAGGAGATGGGATCGCTGGACTCTTGCCCAGCCTTGGCCATGATTGGTATGTCCGAGCATGTGTCCATGTGTCTGTCTGCACGCACTCATGTGTGCATTAACCACTGGCACTGCTTCCACCCAGCTCTGCAGGGCCAGGCTCTAAAAGAAGGATCCCACACAGAGCACACCCAGTTGGGATTGACAGGTCTGGGGTGACACCTGAACCTCAGGTTTCTCCTAGCCATGAGAGCATCAGCGTATTTAATAACATCTTGATGATTGGAGGGGTGTTTAATTTAGTGGTGTGGCGCCTGCTGCTGCTGACAGAGCTGTTCCCAGCAGATTTACACCTGTTTCAATGGAGTGGCTGCTCAGCTCTCCCTTGCTCCCAGCCCCTTTGCTGCCCCTCAGAACCTTCCTCCTCCCCTGCCTGGACAGTGACGCCTGTTGGGGCACAGCTGACAGGCTGGGAAGCACTGGGGTGAGCTCACAGTGCCACCAGGAACCTCATTCCTTTTGAATGATGAGCCAGACAAGCTTAGCATGCTCCTTAATTTTGTAAGGAGACAGAGAGGATTTGCTGCTCTTGAATTTCTGCTCCATTTTTACCTTCTTCTTCTCCTCTAACCGGGTTTTATACTGTCTGGGATGGCCCTAAGTCTCTCTAAAAAGTTCATTTATCAAGCACTTGCATTTCTGAGGCAAATACGTTTCCAGGCAGTCCAGACGTCTTCCAGGCAATCCATTATGCATGCTCTGGGCATGCTTTTTTGTTTGGTGCCAGGCAAATTTTGCAAATTTTTCAAATTCTTCTATGTGAGTAAGTCCTGCTGGCAGCAAACCCACTATGGATATTGGTATGTAGCTGGGGTACAGTTACACAGTGTTCTCAAGAATTCAGAAGTAATGACTCAAGTATCTCCTTCCCATGGATCATTAAGACAGCCTAGAAATATGGAGATCTGAAAAATGTCTGGCTTGGGACATCTTTCTCTAGCAGCTTCAGGGTGCCTGTGCTCAAGCTTTTACCTGTGTCACAGAAGAAAAAGGCTTCTCTATTAAAGCATCTCTGTTCAAAAATGGAAGTGGAAATGTTTGGGTAATATCATGAAACCTGTCATGAAGAGCCACAGAAGGACCTGAAAATCACGAACTATATGATGATATGGTGGAAGTTTAGCAAAAAAGATAGAGACCTCACCTTGCTCCTTAGGGATGGCTGAAAACTGCTGCTGAAGCTGATGGTGGGAAGAAGCATGTCATAGAATCACAGAGTCATAGAGTAGTTTGGGTTGGAAAGGAACTTAAAGATCCTCTGGTTTCAATCCCTCTGCCATGGGCAGGGACACCTTCCACTAGACCAGGCTGCTCAGGGCCCCATCCAATCTGGTTTTGAGCACTTCCAGGGATGGGGCATCTAGAACTTCTCTGGGCAACCTGTGCCAGTCCCTCACCACCCTCAGGGTAAAGAATTTCTTTCTAATACGTAATTTAAATCTACTCTCTTTCAGTTTAAAGCCATTATCCCTTGTCCTATCACTACATGCTCTTGTGAAAAATCTCTGCCTTATTGAAAAATTGTCTCTGCCATACTGAAAATCAGCCACTATCCACAATTCATGTGGTTAGCAGAAACATTTGGGCAGCAGAAATATTTTGCAGCTTCTTTTGAATATTTTTGCCCCCTCCTTAGAAATGGCCACCCACTCTTGAAGAAACATTGGCTTGCCTTGATGAAGAGTCTCTTCACCCTGGGACAGAGCACTGACCCTTTGTCTGTGTCTGCTGTGGGAGGCTGGGACGCAGAGGCTGGGAAGCAGAGGCTCCACCTGGGTAGGCTGGATGCTCAGTGGAGCCCTGCTAGAAGGAAGATACCTCAGCGGCAGCCTCCTGCACCAGCTCCGTCCTGAGATAGAAAGAAAAAAAAGCCCAACACCCCCAAAACCATGCACCAATGCTTGCCTGGAGGAAAAAGTAGTAGCTGTGTCTCTCCAAGCCTGGGGCTAACAGGGTGTTATGGCAGAGCATGGTTTGGCTTTTCTTTCTAACCCAAGGTTTCTAGTTAAGTACCACCTGGCAGCACCCCTGAGCTTCAGCCTGGGTCATGGTTTCCATAAAGGGCCACTGGGTTCACTCATATTTATAACGCTTGCCCCTGGCACGGTGTCAGCTTGCAGAGGTCAGCTCTTCCCCGGGAGTGGGGAGTCATTCCACAGGCTGTGCTCCTGTTTCCATCCCTGCCTGCCAAGGGGCCTCCCACCCCCTGGCAGATGGGACCTGGGGGTGGCTGGCTGAGGGGCATGGCAGAACGGTCTGAGGGGTAAAGGGCACGTGGGAAGAGGGTGCACAGGAGATACAGTGCCTGGTTTCTAGTGTAAACTCTAGGAGGTAGGTGTGTGGCTTTCTCTAGTGCTCCAGGGAAAGTGGGAACCACTATACCCCCGTGGAAGACATGCTGTCCGCAGGCAAGATAATAGTTTTCTTCTTCAGATACATTTTAGTTGGTACTGTGGGTAAAGAGGGTCACAAAAAACTAAGGCATGGCTCCATCTTGGTCCCTTCTCCTCTGAGTGCATCAAAGATGACTGCAGACTGCCTCTCAGAGCTGCCAGCTGTACCACATGATCCACTCCAAATGGAGTTGTACCAAAGAGAAGATCAGACCACCAAATGCCAGCCTGTGGCCAACATTCAGACATTCCCCATGGCTTGGCAGCAAGCCATGACATTGCTCTCAACAGGTCCCTTGCTGGGTGCCGTGGTACCAGTGAATGCTGAAGACCCCTGACTGAGGAGTATTTTGATGGGCTGGAGACAAAAACCAGCTTGGAGGATGTGACAGGTTTTAGAACTCAGGCTGTATGCTGATGGTGTTCTTCGTCCTCTTGTGTCTCAGAGCACATGCGTGGGGTGAGGAGCCAGCACTGCCAGCTCGGCTCTTCCGCCTCTCCGGAGCCACACGTCACAGCTGTGTGTAGCACCCGCACGCTGACGGCTGCAACTAAGCTCCTACAAAGCTCCCTGGATTAGCAGGTGTGGATATACAGGGCAGGGATGCAGTAATTTGAGCTGGAGTAGTTAGTGCAGTCAGGCAAATGTCATATGTAAAAAGAGGACCTAAAATGATCAAGCACAGCAGTTTGTGCTCAGTTCTTACTGGCCAGTAGCAGGAAACTAAGATAGCTTTATTTCAGTAAATATAACTGATACCCATGCATCCTTGGTCAATGTATTTTTCTTACTGGTTTTTTTTCTTTCCTTTTTTTTTTTTTTATATGTGTTTTTTTTCTTTCTTTCTTTCCATTTCAATCTAGTACAGAGGGAAAGATTTCCAGGATTATAGAGCTGTCATTATGCTGTCTGGGATGTTTTGACAAAGATACATACATACCTGCCATACCATAAAGTGTGTTTTCTGGTCTACTTATATTACTATTTTGCCAGAGTTAAAGCCCGCAGATTTATGAATACAATGCCCTTTTAAAGACCAATTTCAAGCTGCAGTCATTTCAGGATCATTATTTCATTTGCAAGTAGCAGATTTTTGGGGTTTAAACAGCCAATTAGATACTTAAGACTAGTCTTGTGAAGATGTGAAACTCAGATGTATTTTCCTGCTCCTAGAATTTGTTCTGATTGCTATTTGTCCAGATCCGACCCACAGAGGAGAGATTTAGGCAGCTAAATAAATCAGAACAGGGCCTGATTAATTGACACATTTAAAATTTTTCAGATCTGATGAAGACCCTGAGTATTGAAGACTTAAGTTAGTCCTTTCGACTTCCATGTGTTGTGATGATAAACAGAACTATGTGGCTGAACAGCATAATTTATCCTGACAATGTCAACCCAAATAACTGTGCTTGCTGAAAATGGGAAGACTACCCAGCAATCATCTCAGGCAGGCTTTCCACGACATTAATTGAAGTGCTAATTGGAAAAACCCAGCTAAAACTCTCCAGTGGCAGAAAGCACAGATCCCGCAACATACAGGACTTTTGAAGTGTGTTTTAATTCGACAGAACTGTTTGGAGTGAAGGTATGTTTTTTGATGTTTTGAACTGCAATATTTTAATTTTTACCCAAAATTCCCTTCCTGTACCTAAACTGTGTCTCAGATGAGAGCTGGGAGACCTCTGCTTGAGGATCAGGCCCTAACACACGAACACACACACATACACACACACACACATTTGCTGGAAACATTTTGAAGGAAACCTGGGGAGCCCGATAGGGAGAGATTGCAGGAGTGGCCAAACCTGCTCAGAGTTATCCAACCCTGAGAGATTTCACTTATTAAACTCTAGTGAAGCAAACGCTATGACCAGCTGCTGTCTTATAGCTATCCAGTGACAGTAGCTTGGCTCTTTTTTTTGGCCTGTAAATTACTGTACACAGGTGGGGAATTTATTAGCATAAGTAAAATTAGGAAGCAGCACTCCATCCATCTCCCCACTGACACTGACAGGCTATGAGATGTTGACCTTCTCTGAAGTGTTAGTCTGTATGGCCCTGAACCCAGAGAAAACACTTAGGTCTGTGCTTAATTTTGCATCCCATTAGGTCTGCCCTTGTGCTAGAAGTTAAGTATGTGGGTCGCTGTTTTCCTGGATCAGAGCCCAACTCCTGAAGGTCCTTCAAGATTTAGCTAGATAGAGCTTCTTAAATGATATGATGCAATTAATATAATGGGATTCTGCTCTCTTTTCTGTCAGTGGCTGATCTGTGATGAGGAGTCTGGGCTGCTCAGAAGTATACAGCCAGCCATCAACAGTTTCTCACAAACTATCAACTATAAACACACTAATAATTTTTAATTATCAAAGTCTCTGGGAGATCAGCCTTTTTGTAGCTGATCAAGGCTGTCCTGCCTCACAGACCCAGCATTCACATGCAGAGCTCTAAATTAAGACCCAAACTCTGAAGCTCAGAAGTGACTTTGCTTTAGCTAGGAGCTGTCAGGAGACTGAGAACAGCTACTGCAGGATGATCAGGTCTTCAGACTGAGCTGGTAGCTCTTGAGTTTCCTTGGTGGTGGGATGTAGCCCCCTGTGTCACATGCACGGTGGTGTGCCTGGCATGGGAGGAGACAGGAACTGATGTTTCCATCTCCTCTGACACAGGCAAAGGAGGCAACCATGACCTAGAAACATAGAATCACAGAATGTTTTGGGTTGGAAGGGACCTTAAAGATCATCTAGTTCTGGGAATCTGAAAAAGTGTCTTGCTTGTGATATTTCTCCAGCATGGCAGCTTCAGGGTGCTCAAGCTTTTACCTGCAGTCACAGAAGAAAGAAAAGCTTCTCTATTAAAGCATCTCTGTTCAAAAATGGCAGTGGAAATGTTTGGGTAATAGCATGAAACCTGTCATGAAGAGTCACAGAAGGACCTGAAAATCACAAGCTGTATGATGATATGGTGGAAGTTAAGCGAAAAGTGGGAGACCTCGCCTCCCTCCTTAGGCATGGCTGAAAACTGCTGCTGAAGCCGATGGTGGAAAGAAGCATGTCATAGAATCACAGAGCCATAGAGTAGTTTGGGTTGGAAAAGACCTTAAAGATCATCTGGTTCCAGCTCCCTGGGGAGGGACACCTTCCACTAGACCAGGTTGCTCAGAGCCTTATCCAGCCTGGCTTTGAGGACTTCCAGGTGTGGGGCGTCTAGAACTTCTCTGGACACTGTTGCAGCGTCGTGTTTTCGAGACCCTCAGCTTTTCCTGAGCTCTAGATCCTTGTCCGGCCAGCTGCAGTTTTCCCCTTCCTCCGGTGCCCGCCGCGCGTCCCCTGCCCGCGGCCGCCGCCTCACGGG
>VZTG01009976.1:396436-419538 GCA_013397845.1 Melanocharis versteri
GCCAGTGGTGCGCGCCGGTGGCCAAGAAATCCCGTAGTATCCTGGGATGCTTTAGGAAGAGCAATGCCAGCAGGTCGAGGGGGGCGATCGTATCCCTCTGCTCAGCCCCGGCGAGGCTGCATCTGCAATGCTGTGTCGGTTCTGGGCTCCTCAGGACAAGAGAGACGTGGAGCCCCTGAAGCAGGTCCAGTGGGAAGTTGATTAGATGATTAAGGGACTGGGAGCATCTCCCTTTCAAGGAATGGCTAAGGGAGCTGCACCTGTTCAGCCTCAAGAAGAGAAGACAGAGAGAACCTTGTCAATGCATTCAAATAGCAGAAAGGAGGATGCCGAGAGTATGGAGCCAAACTCTTCTCAGTAGTACCCAGCAACAGGACAAAGGGTAGCAGGCCGAAAATGGAACACGGGAAGCTCCACCTGAACATGAAGAAGAGCTTCTTTACTGTACAGGTGACTGGCACTGGGACAGATTGTCCAGAGGTGATGTGGAATCTCCTTCCATGGAAATATTCAAGAACTATCTGGAAATCATCTTGTCCACTGTGCTCCCCACCCTGCTTGAGTGGGGAGGTTGCACCAGATGATCTCCAGAGATCCCTTCCAGCCTTACGTATTACGAAATTCTGTGTTTTAACCAGGACATATATAGAGGTCTGGGCTCCAGAGTGGCCCCACGGACCGTGTTTGCGGAGCTGACAGAGTGTCTGCAATGTGAGGAGTGGCAGGGAGTCACAGGACTTCGGAGGTAACTGCTAGGGTGAAATTCAGGTCTTGGCTTTCCATTTTTAAATTCTGAGGCTCCCCCCGGCCCCAAAGTTGCAGAGGGCAGCTCGAAGCCATGATCTATGGCAGGGTTTTAAAGGGTCAGAAACCAAAATGTAAAAAAGCTCACCGCTTCCCAACCAAATACACACAAAAAAGTCTATTTATGTAAATGAAATCTTATGATTTAAAAATGGTCATGTTACTTTGACAGCTGGGAATTTTGAGCAGGTAAAGATGGGTCTGCTGCGTTTTAGAGGTGTGATAAACCCTTCTCCCAAGGCTGAATCCAGCAGCAAGGCGCACCCCCACCTTCCCCACGGTGGGATGCTTTTTGTACGTTCTTCCATCACTGATGGAAACAAAGCTACACGGCCAGTTGGACCCAGGTTTAGCCTTGTCTGCTGGGGCCCCTTTTCACACCAATTCAGACAGCCTGGCATCAGTCCCCCTCTTTGTGCACCGGAGAGAGGGGCAAGTCGGGGCACACAGCGCAGCGAGGAGCGGCGGGGTCTCCAGGCAGCGCTCGGCGAGCGCTGGCGGGCACAGATGGTGTTATTTCCCCCCGAGGGCCGCGGGGTGCCCGCAGCGATGCTGGTGTGCGGCTGAGCGGGGCGCTGGGATTTGCATGTGCCCTTTGCACGCCAGGCGCCGGCTATTTAAATGACAATGGGGCGAGGGGCAGGTTAGGTGTATATATAGGCAGAGAGATATTTCTCTGTCTGCACGGGCTGCTGCTGGCAGCTGCAGTCCAGCAGCCATCCTCGCCTCCCCTATCAATATCCTTCCCCCTGAGCTGGAAGGACTAAGGGATAATTTAGTCTTTATGCTAGTTTGGACTTTGTCTGATTACCAGCTGAGCCTGATTACACAGGCCTTGCTGTCCCTTCTGGGAAATAGTCCAGACAGCACAGAGGGGCCACTGCTCCTCCTGCCAGTTTTGCCACTGCCAATCCCTCTGATTTTATTTTGGATTGTGGGAAGGTTGGCTTGTTCTCTCTGTTGTCCTCCCTATGCACCCACTGTCAGGGACCAAAGGACCTAGTTTTTCTTGAGGACCATAAATCACATGCACACACAGGGCTTGAATACAAACATGTAGAGCCAGCTGCTGGGGAGCTGAGCTCTTGTGGCTACTGATGACATGGAGCTGGGTCCTGCAGCAGGGAGCAAAGTGGGGCCCATCTTCAAGTGGGCCTCCTTACCCACCCCAGTTTCCCTTTTCTTTCACAGTTTGGCGCCTCGATATGTGTCAGTGGGTGCCTTGGATATGTGTGTAACTAGGAGCAAGAGCGAGCTGCCGGGTAGAAACCAGTCCAAGCAGCAAGGCTGAAGATCTGTTTCAGCTGAGCATCCCAGCTCCAGCTATTTCACTGAGAACAGAGCAAGTGTCAGGCCAGACAGAGTTGAAGTACTGGGAACTGACAGCAGCCAGCAGTTGCAGTCCAGCAGCCAGCTCATCCTCCCCCACCAATTGCCACTTAGGAGCACTTGGATCAGCCAGACACAAGATTCAGATCTCCATCCATATCTACAGTTCTGCAGAGTTCAGAGGAAGTGAAGTTTTGGCTTTGGATTTATGCAATTTTCAAAGCTAATGAACAGATGGTGTTTTACTTGCTGTCTCCAGCCCCTTTGTATTAACTGTGATCCAAGCCTAAACACCATGGATGAATTAGGATGGTCATGTTCCCACATTCGCTTGGAGGGGAATTATGTGGGGAGATGGAGGGACATAATGCAAAAAGTCCTAGAGCCAGGACCAGTTTAAAAACACCTCTGCACAGATGGAGCAGTATGTGTTGCACAGAGGAGTTACCACAACTCCTGAAGCTCAATGAAAACACTTGACCCTTGACTTGAACTGAGACCTCTGGTTATTGATCCCAGGAAAACTTTTAGAGAGAGAGCAGTTGTATTCTGCCTGCAGCAGCTCTGGCTCCTGAATGGCTCCTCCTGTTTTTAGGAGCTGTCACACTGAGCTCTCCGTTCAGCCTCTCTGCACTGTCTCCACACCTTGTGGGTGACTAGGACTGTATGAGAGTTTGGCTCCATCATTTCTGGGGCTCCCTTTGGAATAACTGTAGGCTGCTCTTATATTGCCTAGTAGCTTCTCTTCACCAGAGTACAAGCCCAGCTCCTAAAACCTTTTCTCATAGGTTATGTGCTCCAGGCCCCTCACCATCTCAGTCAATTCTTCCAGGTTTTTCAACATCCCTCTGGAACCTGGGAGGTCCAAAGAGAACAGAATATCTAGGCACAGTCCCACCAGCACTTAGGAGCGGATTAGGATAATTTCTCTCAATCTGCTGGCCGCCTTCCTCCTGATGTAGTCTAGAATGTGGATGGCATTTGCAATGACAACACTCTCTTTGGCCTCCACTCGTAATCCCTTGGTTCTTTTCAGCTGGATATAAACAGGTATGTCTTCACTGACAGATCATACAGGCCCAAGGAGTGCTCCTGGTGGCATTGGTGGGCCTCCCCACTTCTAGGTGGCATTTGGGATTTGACCCCCTGGATCCCACTGGTAGTGGCACCCTGGCCATTTTTCTATGTCCTGTTCCTGAATCTGAAACAATATGAGAGCTTGGGGAGCAGCAGGGTGCGTCAGCTGCTGAGAACTGATGCAAGCAAGCGTCAGAGGATGGAGCTCGAGCAGTGGTTTGTCTGGTGGCTCCAGGGGTGCTGATCTCTCCCGTGGCACTGCAGGCTCAGGTAGTGCAGTGCTGTCCTGTGCTCTGAGGCACAGATGGTCTGAAAGAGACTCTCTTGTACACGGTGGAGCAAAGCATCACACGCAATGTTGTGGCAACTCTATTGGACCAAAGAGCTGTCCATCAGCATCCTGTTTCCAAGCATGGCTAGCAGCAGCTGTGTAGGGAAAAGGTATAGCTACCAGGAGGAGGATCACTGTCAGGCCTACCTTTGTAGCTTTGTAACATTTTGGAAATAGCCACGGAGAGGAGTTTGACACAGCCTAAATGAAGCAGACTAACTCAGGCTAAGACATTTGCTGATTTTGCAGTGGCGCTCTGAGACCCTTTTCATTGTACACAGGCACTTGTGCCCTCACAGGTAATTTAAAGGTGGAACATCTCCAAGTTATTGAAATGTTCTGTATTAATAGTTCATTTTCAAGCAGCTTCTTGCTTAAGCTTTGTTTTTAAGGTGAAGCAAAATATTTTCATTGATCTGAAACTCATTTATTTGCAAAGAGTTTTTTTCTAGATGTGTAATTTCAAATTCCAGGCTGCTTTTCTGGTATGGGTTGAATGCAAGAGTTGAACTTTTAAAATTGCCTCTGCTGAAAAGACAGAGGAAAACTATGGAAGCTCGATACTCCTAGACTTCAGTTGACCCTTCTGTTAAGGTGGGGGGGGGTGGGTTTGTTGTTTTAATGGTCTGGGTGAAAGCATTGCCATTCCTTGCTAAGAAGAGTGCATGCTGCTGAGCTGTGTCATGTTTGCCAACACCAAACTTCAAGTGTTTTGCTTAGAAGAGCTTGGCGGCCTGTGTTCCTTGGTTGGCTAGCTGGGATTTTAGGAATAGAATCTATTTTCTATAAATGATGCCATGTAGACATGCTAATGGGCAAAGTGTCAGCCTCCAGATAACAATATTGTTCTTACAGCCTGCTGAAAATGGTAGTTGGTGGTTTGGTCTCTCCTGCTAACCATTGCTTGCCTAAAGTGCAATTAAAGCTGAAGTGGAGTCCAGTCCTGGGCAGGGAGCACTGGGAGGTGTGCTACGGAGATATAGGGGTTTCTCCTGAATGTTGCTTTGTTCCAAGTGATGTGTCCTGGCCCTGGCTCCTTTTGCCATGCTATTTGTGCTGCCATCACCGAGGAGGGCTGCGCTACACCTGCGTGCTGCTGGTGCGGGCCCCTCCAGGTTCATTAGCTGTGCTCTGCACCGTGCTGAAGTGGTGCTGCTGCAGGACACGAGCTGTGCGTCAGCTCCTGAGAGCAGTTCTGCCTGAGGTGCTGTGCCATGGGGCTCGGCGCGGGGCCTCCACCTTCGTGGTGCAGCTCACGTGCAACCTGGACCCACCGCCTGAAAGCCTTTAGCTTGCTCTGTGCCAGTCCGTGGTTGGGTAGCAGGGGGCTGCACTGGGCTCTGCCCTCGGCTACTGTTATTTATGGAAACTGGACAACTGTTCATGGAAAAAAGCTGGCAGAGGGTGCCTTGCCAACCACTCGTCTGCTGGCAGTAACCTGCAGAGCACGTGTGTGTGCAGTGGTGTTCAAAGGAGGTGTGCGGCTATGGAAACCTGCCTCTGCATGCCCACAGAGCGTGTGAGAGCCTGCGAACAGAGGTACTAATGCTCCTCTGCCTTGGCTCCCCTGTGATCTTCTGCAAACAGCCCTGCGGGGAGAACCACTTCATTTTCTGCTCTGCATTCCCTATGCTCACAATACCTGGGGAAAAAATGACAGCTCTCTTTTCTTGAGACTACATGTCAAATGCCCGGGGCTGTAATGAAATATAGATCCACCTGATGCTGGACATAATACACGGGTGTTTCCTTCTACACTTGAGGAAAGAGCCTGCCATGTCTCCAGCTCATTGCAGCCTACTGCAGCTGGAGGAGAGCCATTCTCTTCAATCTCTTTGCTACCAGACACCTAAAATAATAATATGGTGTTCTTTAGGGTGTAACGAGGCTCCTTGGGACATATGATGAACTACAAAGATCAGCTGGGGGCTTTAACCAAAGACCCTATTTGGGAAATTGGCTCCTGACTACTCATTTCACCAGTGCTTGTTTCAGAGCCACCTCGGTGTCTGTCATGCTTCTGATCTGTGAGGTCCTTGTTAAGCAGCTGCAGACGTCTGGCACATCTTCCTTTCAGGCCTGACCCATTTAATTCTGGGGAGGACGGGTGAACACAAGCTGAGCCAGAGCTGACCTGGAGAGGAAAGAAGAGGCAGGGAAACCTGAGTTGCCCAGAAACACTTTCCACACTGCAGTGATGGTCACTGCCCAGAAAGGGGAGCAGGGGAAACTCTGTATCTGGAGGAGCTTGCCATGCTCAGACAGAGACCCATTCTGCTGCAGCTCCAAGCACGGTTTGAGCCCAGTGCGTGGCTGCAGTACAGCAGCTTAATGAGTTGCCACATGTCAGCCACACTGCGGTAGCCATCTGTGCGTGATGGATGTGTGGCATGCAGTGGGGTGCTGAGGAAGCCACCGCACCTCCCCATCTTCGCTATTTCAAGTGGCTTTGAGTTTGTCACAGGCTGCAGGCATTGATCTCTGCTCAGCTGCCATGGGGTGGTGAGCCACCAGGCTGCAGAGCTTGGAGCTGCTTGCCCTTTTCCAAAGTGAGGAGTCAAGCTTTGCTGGAAGGAGATATTTCCTCACATACTGCCCATGAAGGCATTCACTGTGACAGGAGATCACTGAGGCCAATGACTATGCCCAATTCAAAAAAAGCATCAAATATTTTTTAAGTGTCCCTTCCAAGTGATCTATCAGTAAATATGCAAAAATATGCAAGAGCCATGAGGGAAATTGAAGAACCTGGCTTTAAGTGTTACAGCCTACCCTGGCCACAGTGTCCATGAGATATTCTCAATGGACAGGTAGTCCATCATGGATGACAGCAGGTTTTTGAGCACCCTTTCCAGACGAGGCAGCCTTGGCCCATGCCACGAGACTGAGCTACATGAACCTTTTCCTTAGTTTGCCAAGTTCAACCTGAAACCTCTTCACGTAGCTCACATCAGACCAAGACAAAACAAATGCTCCCAGCTCAGGTGTTAGGCTGATTTAATGACAATCTTTCTTTTAAAAGAACCTCAACACTACATCAGTGAATGTTATTTTTTAAATTGGGTGGCTGAAAAAAAACTAAATGACCTATGAGGACTTTTACAAAAAAAACCCAATTTTTAAATAGTTGGTGAGGAGTCATCTTTGGTAAATGCCTAGTAGCTGGCTCGACGTGGGTCTTCTGTCTGCCTTTGTGTGCGGGTACATATGGTCTCAGTGGATATGTGTGGAGTGGAAGCAGTCCTGTTCTGTAGGTCCCCTGTGCTCAGGTTTGTGTTTGTGTACTGGGAGCGTTAATGAGAACAGACTGCCTTTCTTTCCCTTCGTTCCCCAATCCCATCTGTTCAAACAAAAGGCTGAAAGGGAGAGAGAGCTGAGACCCTGCTGGTCAAGAGGGGATGGATAATAACACATATCCTTGGGCTACATTTCAGCACATGCAACCCTTTCAAGCTGTGCTAAAGCTTTTATTCAGGCAAGAGAAAGAACAACCAATATAAAATAAGGATTTTTTTTCTTCTTTTTAGAAAAGCTGCATCAGGCCTGAAGGATGCTACATTCCGTTCTTTCCCTCTAACATTTTATAATGCTGGATTATCAAAAAAAAGGGTCTAAACCCATACTGATTATATATTTGCGTGTGTACAGACAGAGCATGATATTGGGCTAGAGCGAGTGACATATGCAGAGGGGCCAGGGATGGCTTAGAAAGTCAATTTTCACTCTGTTTGCACATGGTAACAGTTCCAGATTCGTGTAATTAACTATACATCAAAAGGGTGTGAAGGAAGATATATTCCTCTCCACCTTGGGGATTTGATAGGTACTTTGCAATTCATGGTTAACCCCCCATTCACATATTTGTCATTATGGTCGTGCCAAACAACTCATCTGAAGATCAAAACAGCTTTCTTGGGGGCTGTTACAGCGAGAGCAGCACAAGAGATGGCACCTCGAATCCCTGAGCGGGTACCGAGTGGCAGAGAGGGATGCAGCCCTGGATGGCGGCGCTGGTGTTCAGCCCTCTGCCAGCCGTTCCAGGGACGTCATAATGGTTTACGGGAGAAAAATGGTCTCAAATGCCATTAGTTTAATGCTTCATAATGTCGTTTTGTCTGTTTTAAATGCAATCACCAAGCTCAGGGGACACCCAGGACTAAAATAAAAAAAAAGAGGAAAAGCGTTTCCAGAAATGTAACGATGGAAAAGGAAGCAGGGAAATCTTTGGTGAGTGAAGAAATGAGATTCACTGGTTCTTTTCCACTGAGCAGGTAGCACATGAGTAATTGGTATAGGACGGCTAAAGGGATATTCATCATGAGAACGGATTGCACCCAGGTTGTAATAAATACACCAAAGTAACATAATCAGTCTGGAGGCAGAGGAGAGTTTTGCACAACACAAGACCTGATCCTGGCCAAGATTTTCAGAAAGAGCCATTTCAAGTGAGATTTCTAGTGCCGTGTTACTGCCTTTGCCTCGTTTTCAGAAGTGGCACACAACAGATCCCACCGAATGCGTCCATCATCCACTAGCCATCCTGCAAGTTTATTGATGTGTATGTGGGTGCCTAATTCCGGGGTGCACTGTCTCAAAGAGAGGGAGCCAGAAAAAATGAAACATACCAAAACCAGTGAACAAGCCGAATCTGATCTGTTCACACTAATAGAAATGCAAATAAATATATTGGAAAAGCAATGAGTACAAGCAGTGGTTGTGCTCATGCAAGCTTTAGAAATCTAAGTGTCTCATATCTTATTTCAATCACACAGGTGGAGCTGTTTCCTTAGGGATGAAATCCTCCCTTGGTTGACATCTCCCAGTCCAAGTGAGGCAGGTACATGTTCCTTTCAGACAGGAGACTGTTCGGTTTCAGCACTCATCAGTTATTCTTCTCCAGGGAGGGATTAAACAAGGTGAAGGGATCATAGGACCATCCAGCACTGCTCCTTTGTGTCCTTTTTCTTTGAAATCCTAGCAATTGGGAGCAACCTGCATTGATGCTGGCAGCTAATCTAATGTAGAAAATGTACATGAGCAGCACATCCCCCCTCCTCTCTACGCCTCTTCTCACAGGGCATCCATCTCACACGTAGGTTGCACACTGTGGCTGCCCTCATGTCTATCATTAGAAAGCAGACCCTTGAGCCTGGCCTAACTGAGCACCATTGATATATTGCAGGACAGGCCTCTGCTGAATTCATCCATCAAGCAACTGCAAGAAGTGATTTCTACGGATTAATGTGCTGGTGGGTGCATGCAGAGGTTGAAAGAGGAAAGGTTCATGGTAGTAGCTGCCTTACTGAAAAGACAGAGAAATGAATGTGGCAGAAATAGGGTCCTTAGCATTGCAGATAGGTACAGATCAATAGGTTGTTGCTTTCAGCTCTTGTGTTTGCTTTCTGCTACAGCTATGAGTAGAAAACAAGAAAAAGGAGTTTTTGGCAATGCTCTCTACAAGGCTGGTTTTAAGAATCTCTTCCCAGTGTCTCACAACCCAGCCAAATGTAACTCTGGAGGCTGAGATTCACCATGGTGGATGTCTGGTGGTTTGGGTTGAGGGAGCTGAGTTTAATCTTAGAAGGAGGTTAGAGAAAAAGAAACAGATGTATCTGTAGTTTAAAATTGACTAGCAGTGCCTTTCTTTGAGAAGATCTAAAGTTTCTGTGCAGTAGAGATTAGAAATTTGGCTTGAAAGGAGCTCCACTGCAGGGGATATGACTTCTGTCATACCCTGAAAAACTGTCCCAATTTGGCCAGATTGTGAGTCTCCAAAGAAAACCAGAGTAAATCTTATTGGCACTTGGCCATAGAGTTTTGTCAGAGTTTAACAGCTGGACTGCCTGTCCATCCTTGGCATGTATGACCACAGTGCCTGACCCATCCCTACGGAGCACAGCCCCAAGCTGTGCTTTTCTTGGAATGCGCTTAACTGTGTGGGACTGCCTTGGTGATGGGTACCACAGGCGCAGACTGTGGGAATACAGCTGAGAGGCGCACACAGAAAAGTTTCTTTTGCATTTCACCAATGGCTAGAAGTGTAGCCAGATGGACTTAGAGCATCAGAAATCATGGAGTAAGGAGAAAAGCCGCTGAAGTAGCTATTTGCTGTCATAGATGAAATAGATAAAATTCTTCCATTAGTTCCTGATGTGAAACAAATAAACTAAGGGGAATGTTTTTCACTGCAGGCTGCCAGAGACATTTTTTGTTATCCTAAAATATATTCCCTGGATGTGATGTATCAGCAGGCTTCCGGCACAAGGCTTTAGAAAAATGGAGTGTTTGTTGGCAATGTGTTCAACAACCTTTCTAGGAAACATCCTTTCCTTCTGCTGACATTCAGGTCGTGTTTCATATCCTACCCTGCTTCCTAGGAAAATAACAGCAAGATCGGTGATATTAAGATACTTAGGTCTGCAGAGGTGGTATTTGGATATAGGAAAGATCATATGAATAGCATGACTGGTGGCTTGGAATAACTTTGGAAAAAGCTGGAGGTTCCAGACGAACTAGCGAAACTGTCCATTTCTTATGATGGAAATGATGTGCCTAAAAGAGAAGTTAATACAGCCAGGTAGGCAAGAAAAATATGTTCAAAGAGTTACATCAAAGGTATTCAGGAACTGGAAAAATCAAAGAGAGGAGCCGAAGAAGTCTCATGCTGGCATCAGAAGGTCAGTGGCATCAAGGAAGCTGATGAAGCTTGTCAAATATCTAGGGAAAACTAACAGAAATAGTAGGGTTACCATGAGTGAAATAGTAAGATTACTGTAAATGAAACATGAACAAAAATACTAGTTTGCGTGAAACCAAAAGAAGCAAAAAATAGAGCAGGGGTTGTAAGGCTGATCTGTACTGAGCGTCAAGGGTATGACTTCAGCAATCAAACTTGTAGACACTGAGGAAGATGCTGTTTATGTCGGGTCTGGACAGGGCCCCAGCTCAGACAATTCCTCAGCAGGTACCGGCTCTGATAAGCGGGAGGATGGCAGCAAGGTTGCAGCACACTGAATGTACCATTGTTCTTCCCATTATCCCAAAAGGAAGGCAGGTAAGTAACCATGAAATGCTCAAAATTAGAATCCAGAGGTGTGGCTAGGGTTTATGGAGGCTGAAGTGAATACGACTCTGAAGCAAAAACTACTCCCATAGATTCTGCTGACTCTGGAAAGGTATAAAGGACCCATTCCAAAACCAGGTAATTGTCAGCCAGCAAGAGGATTCCATATTCATGGAAGCAATTTTTCCTGGATACAATATACGTGGCACCAAAATATCTGTACTACACAATCTATTGGACTGGGTACTAAAGTACTTACTGAGGATGGACACAGACCCAAATTCAGAGAGATGATTAGCACTGCTACAGTTCAGAGGGGTGTGGGTTGTCACATGGTCAATATCAGAGTCCCTGGTAATTCTAACGTAGAAAAAGCCTAGATAAAACAAGTAATATGTGATTCATGGACCCAGGAGCTGCTATTATGCGTTCTTATGATCGGAGGTAAAGTTGCAAATGGTGAGTTTAGCCCTGCTACAGTGGAAGACAGGTAGATACATCCAGTGAAGAAATAAGGAGCAGCTTCTCACAACACAAGTGAAAATGAAGCTGGAATAATGGACTCTCTGTTCTGGAAGGGCCTCAGACAAAGACAGCAGGATCGTGAGGAGACAGTTGATGTTACGTGACCACAACAAGCAGACTTACTGCTGCTTGCCAGCCGTGCCATTTCTCTCTCAGAGGAGACATTAAGACACAATAGACTCAGCATTGTTGAATCAGCTAATCCAGAGGCTCACTGGGTATTTCTGCTTTTTGTAGGTATTTTTTCAAAGTTCTGTGCTGCAGGGATGTCAAGCAGGGATCCCATTATATGGTGAAGCGCATCAGTAACTGGCTTTTGTGACAATCAGCTGTGGTGCAGTGCATATGGAGACTAAGGTCATCCTGTACCATTCCCTCCAGGAGAGAATGATGGTAGCCTCCTTGCTTCTGAGTGCTTGCTGAAGGGTGCAACCTTTTACTCACACTCCGTAATTAGAGACAGTTTCTGCTCTCATAAAGCAGTGGCCAGCAACAAAGCAAGGCTAACTCACAGCTCTGGATCAAAACAGCCTGGGATGTTGATCTGTTTGAAAGCTGGCTCCCAGTTTGGTGGATGAATCTAATGCCTTGACAAACTGGCTGACTGCAGATGGGCGTACACAGGCTGCTCAGCTCCCTTTTTTATCTCTTTCAGATATCACTGCTAGGAACAGGGATTAAATCCCCATGTGGCTACCCTCAATCAATAAGAGCAGGTCTTGTTTCTCCAGAGGCACATACCAGGGTGGCTCAGTCACCTCATGGCACTGAGAGAGCATATGCGTTAGCAAGGGTTGAGATACTTCTCGTGGTGGGATGAAGCTAGATGAGACTGGTCAGCTTCACAGACAGGGTGGGACTGGGCAGGTTGCAAATTCTCCTGCTATGTGGGTCAGGTCCTTATACTGCTGACAGAGCATTTGCAGTCTAAACACGTAAAGGGTGGAAAAGGGAAGCATATGTTGTCTCCCAGGAGGATGTGAGACACACAGAAATACCAGACTGGCTGTGAGATTCAGAGATTTAGAGAAATGGCTTTGCTGGTGTCAGTCAAGCCAGAAGCTGCAACTCTTAGAGAAACTCGAGGAGCCACCATGCAAAGGAAGAAGGAGCCAATCTGGTGTGGACACTTCTCTGAGTGTGACAGTAGTATAACTTCCACATGACAGAAATTCCTCTGCTGAAGATGCTATTGTTTTGAACGCAATTATCTTTTACAAGGTTCTTCCAATCCACCTAATCATCTTTATCTTAATGTGCAAAAAAAAAAAAAAAAAAAAGCAAAAGCTTTCTACATTGTAACGTAAAATCCATTTCCTTTCAATTTACTTCAGATCTATCTGCATCCAGATTACTGTAACTTGGACGCACGGTAATTAAATGCGGTTTGTCTGACTAGACAGGCAGTGAATGCTATTACAGCTTGTTTATGCTAGCAAGCAATGCAGGTTTCTCTGTGCCATCCCACCAGTGTGGTTTAACCCTACCCTAGAGAGATCGTGTGCTAGGCCATGTGCAAACTTCACCGTGCATTTGGTCCTTGGTTCCTCGAGTGACATTGGTGATTAATGCTCCTTGGGTTTCACATTCTGAGATTTCAAAATATTCGTCCCGCTAGGATCTGCCTCAATAGTTCATCCTGTGTCAGCTGTCACCTGAACGTCTCTTTCTGGTGGGAGTATTTAAGAGACTACTGACAATATCTGCATGTTTGAAAAAGAATACAAGGTTTCTACCCTTTGGCTCTACAATGCAGCTTTGTGCTAGAATCCCTGTGTGACTGACAGGATTTGACCCTGGCCTTGGCCCCATATAACACTCCATATTCTGGGAGCTTGTTAAATATGTCCTCTGAATCCTGTTTCATGTTGTACTTTCACCTTTTGGATACTGCTGAGAAGCAAGTTGTGTGGTAGCAAGAGTCCTGGATGTCTTGAAATGATACAGAAGAGGTGTTATGAGTGTCTGCAGTTCAAGCATGCACTGTAAATGCACCATTGAGAGGTGCTTTAAGAATGATTCAAGAAAAGGTCAAGTAAGGTAAATTCACCTTTGCAGAGTAAGGTTCAAATCGGTTAAAATCTCGGATACTGTTACAGGGCAAACAGAGTAGGAAAGTTTTCTGCTAATTTACTTTGCACATTGTTGGAAGACACTTCATGGGTCAAGAAATCTGGGAGGTCTCCCTTAGAAGTCCTTTGGCACTGATGAGCCTTGTGTGGGGAACACTGAACTGGGAGAGACAAGGGGCTGCTCTGCAGTTTTTAAAGACACTTTCTTTGAAAGCAGTGCTTTCTCTGATAGAGCCTGAACTAGAGAGTGTAGCCTTTGAGACAGTCACATGATTATGTACTGCAAAGTGACTTTAGCATTTAAAGATAATTTCTGAATCTCTAGATCCTTTTTGTGTTCTGTGTCCCCATCAAGAAAACAGGGTGAGTGCCCCCAAACCACTTCTGAAGACTCCATTCCTAGCTGGTCAGCAAGACCTGGCTCATACTGGAGGTGGCCTCTGGCCACATGATTTAGGCTGGTCTGTAGTGGGATTTTCTGAATAACTCCATATGGTGCCTGAGACTGGTTGTTTGTCTGAGACACCTTTGATCACCCAAAAAAGCCCCAGTGGGATGAGCTTAGAAGATGATCATCCATTCCCACCATAGTACATGTAAATCACTATTTTCACTCCTCCTCTCTTTGTTATCATTTTAACTTCCCTTGTTTCTTTCTCATTTTTGAGGCTTGAATCTGAAGTATGTCAAGAATTGCTAGGTTCTGATGACCACAATGGCTGAATCTAAACTCTTCAAGTCTCTCAGTAGTCCTTTCTTTTTTCAAACACTTTGCTAGATCAATATTATTGAAGGTCTCCTGAGCTTAGGCCTTCTTGGGGCAATTCAAACAAGATAAGAAGTTGTGACCCTGATTAATAGGACCTACCTCTTCAGAAGGCAGTCCTGTCAAATAAAGTCTGAAAAACGTGTCAGGACAAGGAGGCTGGGGCCAAATTCAAGGCAGGACCCCATCCTACATTTGACCATCCTACCATACCATGATTATCTTCAGGATCCTTCTTAGGATTGTTACTCTGGTGACAATCATAAGTAACTCCTTTGAGATCATGGAAGTGCTGTAAGCTTGCCTTTATGTGTTCGACATCAAACTCCAACTCTTTGACTTTCAGGAAAACCACATTTGTTATGCTTATTGCCCCAGGGAACAAGTCCTCCTCCCTCCCTGTCTAAAAGATCATATTTATCTTGTCGCATTGGCCCACTGAGGACTCACCTTACAGACAGCTTTTGAGGACAGCTTTTGTGTTCAGGTCCAAAGAGACCAAGGCTTGAAAGATGTTGGTATCTGTCAAAGATCTGTTTCCTTCAGATCATGAAGATGTGCACTGAGCCAGACTGAAAATCCATCTATCCCAGCATCCCAGTTCAAATGGGAGCCAAAGCAGATGCCTGGGGAATATCACAATAGCAGAGGTATATATGATACTTCCTGCTAGAAGTCTGCTGCCCTTCAGTCATTTGTGGTTTGAGGAGACCCTGAGTTGGGAGGAGCTTCTACACATTTAAAAATCCTCAGCAGACTTCTATTTTGTGAGCATCTGTCCTTGAACTTGTTTAACATTTTTGCTTTCGCAACATCCTGAGGAAGGAGTTCCACAGTTTTACTGCACATGGTGTGACAAGACACCTCCTTTTGTTTGTTTTGAGCCTGGCGTCCAACAGTTTCATTTGATGCCTCCTGGTATCAAATTATATTGGATGAGACAGGGAACAACTGATCCCTCTCCACCATCCTCTTGTTAACTGGAATATGATGGCTTTCTGTAAAATCACTGCTGGCTCAGTCCTTTTCGCTTAGTCATCTGCTGTATGGAAGCTATTCCATGCTTTGTGTTACCCTTGCTGTCATTCTTGGATGCTTTTGGACTTTTACTTTGTTCTTACTGAGACTGAACCAGAGTTGCACATGGAATTCAAGAGACAGACTTACTTTGGTTTTATGCAATGGCATAATGATGCTCTCTGCCTTGCTCTCTACCTGTTCTGTTCTGTTCTCTCATTGGTGATAATAATATCTTACATTTCATTTTCTTTTTCCATGACACAAAGACCCAAGCTGATGTTATCATGAAGCAATATATCATAGCTACAAGATCTTGCTTCTCTGCTTGGCTCAGAACCGATCAGTTATATGTGAAGCTAGAAATCTTCTTCCCTGCATGCATCACCTTATCACTTTATTTAGATTGAATTTCTTCTGCTATTTTATCAGTCTCACACAGTCCTTCTGCAATTTTTCATGGTCAGTCCTTGCCTTTATTATCTTGAATAACAAAAGTCCAATACAGTTTTGTGGCTCTATCCTACAGGGATCATTTCTGGGATAGTCTTGAAGCCTGTCTTAAATCTTGAAATTGCTTAAATGGTCAGAAGACCCTTGGTATTGGGAATATTGTGTCTGATATGTGGAAAAGAGTTGTCTTTGAATGTTGTGACTGCACACATGGAATTCTGCTTTCTTCTGCTCTGCTCTGTTCTGCATTTCTTTTCTTTCTTTCTTTGTGTTTACCTTGTCTGTGAGCCCTTGCTGAGCTCTAGCCCTGGGGTTTGCAAATCTTTCTGCCACTTCTATGCACAGAATCGTTTTGAGCAAGGAGACAGAGAATTTCTCTGGAGGATAGATGTTATGTGACAAACCTCTTGTCTTTTGGTCCTCGAAAAAATGTTACTGTGCCAGTCCATCCCTCTGGCCATGACTAAAGTTGTGGTGATCTCTCCTGAGTAGTTTTGAATGTCTGGTTAACAACTCCTTCCAGTTCCTTTCCTGCCTGGTGCCTGTCTGTTCCTGGACTGAACTCGCTTTTAGCCCCCGAGCGAGCTGCTCCTTCTGACTTGCCGGAGCATCTTCTCCCCATCCACCCATACCAACAGCTCGACCCAGCCGCTCATATCCTTCTCCTTCCTCACACTTCCTGCTGCCATCCTTTCCTGTGTTTGCTGCCTGCCTTTTCAGATGCCTTTTGTTCCTCATTATGCCCTGGTGTAGGCCCTGGGTTCATATGTACACCCCACTACCCTAATGGAAAATCCTTCATGCTATGCCCAGTCACTGACTGATGAGCCGCCTCCACCTATGTGACCTGGCTTCTTCTGCCTTTTTTTCACTCCATGCCGCTTTTACTTTGATTCAAGCCCTCCTAATGGCACCTTTTTTCATGCCTTTTTCCAAATCTCCTCTGATTTCTCCACAGAACAGTTTTTCTTCTCTGATCATCTTCTTGTTTCAGTGAGGAACAGCAGAACCACTGTCACCTGTTGCTTTCCAAGTGACTCTGAGCCCAGCCGCCCCAAGAGCAATCATTGCATACATCAATTTGTGTGTGTGCACTCATGTCTAGGAAAGTTTGGGAAAAAAAACCTAGCAAAAACAAGGTGGAGGGTGGGGTGGGGTGGATGGGGGTCTTATATTACTTTGCTGAGAATGCCTTAAGCAAATAAGTGGGTTTGAGCAGTGTAAGTTCTGTAACATCACCTCTCTCAGACCAGTTGAGTAGAAGTCTGCACGAATGAGAAGTGAGACACCAGCCCTGAGCTGGAGCACCAAGCAGCTCCCTGTGGGAGCAAGGACTGGCCGCACTGTAGGGCATGGGCTGGTGGGGTGGCAGAGGAGCAGAACCACCTCTGCACAGTTGTGCCACTCTCAGGGACCTTGAAGGGCAGGGTGGCTGTGGGAAGGCCAGAAGCAGCAGCTGGAGGGAGGGGTGCAGGAGCTGCTGTCAGAGCTGGGCTGTGAGGACTTGGTGGAGAGCAGTGGTGGGCAGAGGAGCTTGCTCTGAGAGGACAGAGGAGGTGACATCAAAGAGCACAGCCATAAGCTCAGAAAAACAGCAACTTTGTGCCTGCACTTGTGTCTGGAAGTGGACAGGGTCTGAGCTCTCTTTCATTTTGAGCCTGAGTTATTCCAGCCCAGTGACTCAATTTATTTCTGTCTCTGCTCCTGACATTTCTCTTTCAGGTGGCTTCTGCATGGTTTTGGGTGGGGCTGTGGGCTGGGGCGACTCGTGTTTTCAAGCTCTTATCGGCATCAGTATGATGTTCTGCTTTTCTTTTCTGTCATACGGCATCCCGCTCCCCTCCCCTTCCTCCCCTCCCTCTGCCGGCTCCCAGAGGAGGCGACAGACGGTCCTGTAATTTGGTTCCATTCGCTCGACTGGAGCAACACCTGCCCCCCTCTCTGGGGACAGGAGGGTCTCATCCCAAACCGTGCAAGGAGCCAAAGATGAATCTGAAGCTCACATGCAAATAGAGCCCAGGATAAAACAACACGGCCATTCTGGGCAGGCAAGGCAAAATCCGTCACCAGGGGAAGAGGCAGGAAAAACGAAATCAGCTCTGAAGAAATAAATAAGAAGTGCCAGGAGATTGCCTTTTCCTTTTGGGTCGGTTGCTATTGTGGTTATTGATCTGTCCCACCCTGGAGAATAAACTGAGAGTACTGAAAAATAATGGCTGATATTAGAACACATTTATTCACCCTAAAAGAACTGGGTTAATTGGGTTACAGGATGGCTAGATGGATAGATATGTGAAGAGATAGATAGAATGTCTCTGCTATTTCTTCACAGCTATATAATGGAAAAGATCCATTTCTTTGTTGAGTTTCATATACAACATCCTTTTCAGCTCCCCACCCCCCATCTCTCTCTCAAACACACACACATTCTCTTTGCTAGAAATACAGCAAAGATATCAAATCGCATCCAAGACCCTCAGGATTTATCTGCTGTAAGTATCAGTGGTCATATCCTACCTGGCTCACACACTTTTTAACACAAGCAATAAGACACGACTTTGTGGTTGGGGAGTAATGTGAGCCTGAATGCACAGTACCATGCACTTTGCTGGAGAGTGATAATCTGTGACTAGAAATTCTTCCTTTTGTATGTGCATGTGTAATAGCAGCATAAATTCAAGTCTGTATTTCAGAATATTTCGTGCTCGAGATCTTTTAATCTCTTAGGAAACTGTAAGATACTCAGATATAGTTCCCCCTTAGCTGTACAGTCCTGTCAAAACCATTATGTTTATTTAGAGGAGTTACTTTTGGCTTGCTGTCTGTCCTCGTTTGCTGTATCAGGGTCAGGATCTGTTTCCAGGGTTCAGATGAATGCATTAGCTGCCCTGCTTCCTAATGATACCCTGTGAGTGTGTATTGCACCGTGTCCCTGCGAGTCCATGTAGGCCTGAAAATGTGTCTTAATAGGTGTTATAATCTGATGTTAGCTTGCATTAGATATCCCTTGTACTGAGATATTCTAGCTTTATCCATTAGAAGTACTTGCTCTCTGTGGATGCTGGAGGTTTCCATTCAGTGTTTTATATATTTTATATAATGTTTTAAATGTTTTATATATTGTATTGAGCCAGGCCTAAAGTCCCTCTTTTAGAGTCAGCTAAAGGTCCAGAGGTAGTGCTCTGCCTTCTCTGTCTTTGGGTGCACTTTCTTTCGTGGTTTGTAGGATGAGCTCCTCTTCAGTTGTGAAAGAAAGGTATCTGAATGTAGCTGAAATATTAACTGTGTCTCTTCCCTGCCAATTGTTGTAATGGCTGAGTGTGATATAAACTTCCTTTCAGCAGGTCCACCCTATTCCTCCTACAGTATTGTCATTCAAAGTCATTCATTCCTTTATTGCTTTATATTCCTTATAACATAGGCAAAGTATCTTTGATTATATAATTAGACTTTATTGCTATCTAACCCAGACTTGCAATGAGGTGGAGTTAAATTTGTTTATCCATTCTTCATAAATCCAGACTTTTGAGCACTTAGCCATGCAGCCTTTTTTTTTTTTTTAATTTGCATAGGCCTTGTAGCTTGTGCATACTACTCAGCTCCTTAAGAATAAAAAAAAAGGTGTGGAATGTGGGATCAAAACCTACATTCTGTTTTCAACAGTCATCAACTGCTAGATGAGAATGAGTTTCCTTCTTGGTGCCAGTAGGAAAAATAGAAGTAGTTGGGATGATGTTATGGTGGGGACAGGATTTAAACAAGGTGGTGAGTGTATGGAAGTGAGACAGGACTTGTAGGAAGAAGCAATTTCTTCCATCAGATAAAACTTGGGAAGAAAAGGACATCTCTTCAGGTCAAGTGCTCTGACCCTTTTGCAGGCTAAACTTGAGATGTGACCCTGTGGCTACCACCAAAAGCAAAGCCCTTGCTGCCCTGTGTCTGAGCGCAGGCAGGCTCTCTGTTGTCTCGGGGATGGTAGGAATGGAATAGCCCACAAGATTTTCTGACTTCTAAATCTGAGCCTGTTCCCACACATTTCCACGCTGTGGTCTTCTTCGCTCTCAACACAGGGGCCTCACTGGCTTATCACTTAGGCACAGGAACACGTGGCTGGGAACCCGAGTCTTGAGCATTATCTCAACCTGTGCCTCTGACATGAGTGCGAGACCCCCAGAAGGGGAAGTGAGGCCGGAGGGAATGTGGGGTTCACACCTACTTATCCCACAACCTGTGTGCTTGAATCAACTGCCGGTGACTGCAGCCACCATACTTTACAGTCAGGTGTTGCACAGCACTCTCCTCCCTAAAACATGCATTCCCAATGGTCAAGAAGGAAATAATACGTTTATCTTTTTATTAACTAAATTAACTCCCAAATGCTGTTACCATCAAACTCAACACAGCACCCTGATATTGAATCTAAGAAACAAACCTGTCCCTAAGGAAGCCAGCTCCAAAGTTGGTGGAGTTATTTCAGCCCTGAAAGATGTAGGATTTGAAACCTGTGCATCAAACTACCAAACCAGTGCGTGCTCCCTTGGGACATGGCAAGCGTATATTTGTAGGAAGTGGAATTAACAGTCTCTCTGACAGGTTTTCCGCATGGAGCTTTTCAGCTGGTCAAGACCACACTTAATTAAATCGCTGTGCAAAGTGTCAGCCATAAAAATGGGGTGCAGGGGAGGGTTTTATCTCTACAGCAAGTAAGAATGGATGACAAAGCTGCCAGAGTCAATGGCAGTATTCAAATTATAGGTAAAATTAACCCCTTGTGGTAAACGAGAAAAGAGTTTAATAAATGAGATGGTCTCACACTACTCGGGTAACACCTGTCTGCCATTGAGTCTGTATCTGTTCCATGTTTCAACTGACAAGATTTGGCAATGAATTTTGGCAATCTTTTACATAAAAGATGATGGTTGAGGTTTTCTAAAGTAGGGAAATGGCACAAGATTTTTTCCTTGGTTTCAGTAGAATAAGACTTGGCCAGGGAGGGATCAAAGCTGAATTTAAACAAGAGAAAGAAAACCCAGTGCACTCAGGCAGGACAAAACACGTACATTTGAGTGGCAAAGCCAGGCATTTCAAAGAGTGAGGTAGCAAAACAGGTGCTTGCAAGCATCGGATTGGATTGTACAGCTAGAACTTTGGAACATGTGACCAGATGCCAGTCATGATGAGACTGGGAGAAAGTGACAGCGAGGGTCCTGTGTCCCCTTTGCATTTGGGCAGGGCAGCCAGCTGAGAGCGGCTGGAGCAGGGGAGCTGTGGTGGAGGGACTGCAGTCCGAGTCTCCCTAGGAAGAGGCAGGTAACCTGTTGAAGCTTCCCACGCACGACTTGAGAAGCCTTTGCAATCCTTATTCATAAGGACATCTCATGTCTGTCTCACAGAAGGACCAACAGGGAAAAATAATTAGGAAAAAACAGCTTTTATTTGATACTTTTATTTATATGCAAAACAGCTCACCATTCATGAGAGATATGAAAAACGCATCAGATAGAAACCAGATTTATCTATTTTCACTACAAAATATTGCATTATATAAAGCAACATAGACACACAAAAAAACCCTGAAAAAGACTAAAATCTTTGGATAGCAGATGTGGGTTTTTTTCTTTTTCTCTTTTGTCCCTAAAATGCGCTTCTTGTTTTAAGAGATTCACAGCAAAGAACATGAAACATTTTCAGGTTATAGAATTTTTTTGGTTGTCACAAAGGAAAGCAGTCCTGGATTTACTTTTCTTTCTTTTTTTTTCTTTTTTTTTTAGGAAAAAATGTCCTTTCCTAAAAATATACCACACACATACACACCCACGCTCACTCCCACACACATGCATGTATACGCACACGCACATATACACCCACAAAGAAACTACTTCCCTTATAAACGATTTGCAAAGTACTTTTCAGACGTAACTATAGATCAGAATAACAACAAGTTTTAAAAAAAACCTCTCCTAGTTAAGTGCTAGTGGTTGTTGATCCCACACAAGGAAAGAAAGAAAAAAGGTCAAGAACAAATGCCTTGATATATATAAAATATACTTATAAACAGGGAGGAAGGGGAGGTTTGTGGTACACAAGTGCAATATAATTGGAGGGGAAAAATAAATTAAAAAGAAAAGAAAATGAACACTGTATTGATCCCAACAAACACTCATAAAGTCAAACATAATATTCCACAGGAGAAAGTGTAAACACCCGACTATAGAAACCAATTGGCACGAAGTATCCAAAGTAAAATTGCCACCACTCTGAAAAATAAATAAATCTTGAAAAAAATAAATTGTCAACTCCTTCTACCATAAATAAAAAATAGTTATTTTTAACTGCACCCATGGGTCACACGTTTAAGGTCACAAGTAGATGTTTTTGGATATATATAAAGGGGCACTTGACAGCCTGAAGAGACAATCCAGTTTTACGCTTCTCTTCGAAAAGCGGGCTCTCGACCGGGCGGGAGCCCTGCGGGTGGGGAGCGCAAGCAGCGGGGACCCCCCGCCCCGCCGCCCGCCCCGGGGAAGGCGCTGCCCGCCGCGNGCCGCCCTCGGCGGGCTCCGGGTCGGAGACGCAGCAGCTGAGCGCCTGGGCGTCCGCGCCGCCCAGGGACTCCGGGTCGGAGGGCGCCGAGGAGGGGTGGTCGGAGTCGGCAGCTTGGTCCGGGCTAAGCATCATCTTGGAGGGGGCGGAGGAGCCTTCCCGAGACAGAGAAGCAGAGAGAGCGGGTCAGGGGCCCGAGCCCGGGNCAGACGTAACTATAGATCAGAATAACAACAAGTTTTAAAAAAAACCTCTCCTAGTTAAGTGCTAGTGGTTGTTGATCCCACACAAGGAAAGAAAGAAAAAAGGTCAAGAACAAATGCCTTGATATATATAAAATATACTTATAAACAGGGAGGAAGGGGAGGTTTGTGGTACACAAGTGCAATATAATTGGAGGGGAAAAATAAATTAAAAAGAAAAGAAAATGAACACTGTATTGATCCCAACAAACACTCATAAAGTCAAACATAATATTCCACAGGAGAAAGTGTAAACACCCGACTATAGAAACCAATTGGCACGAAGTATCCAAAGTAAAATTGCCACCACTCTGAAAAATAAATAAATCTTGAAAAAAATAAATTGTCAACTCCTTCTACCATAAATAAAAAATAGTTATTTTTAACTGCACCCATGGGTCACACGTTTAAGGTCACAAGTAGATGTTTTTGGATATATATAAAGGGGCACTTGACAGCCTGAAGAGACAATCCAGTTTTACGCTTCTCTTCGAAAAGCGGGCTCTCGACCGGGCGGGAGCCCTGCGGGTGGGGAGCGCAAGCAGCGGGGACCCCCCGCCCCGCCGCCCGCCCCGGGGAAGGCGCTGCCCGCCGCGGCCGGACCCGGGCCGGCGGGACTGAGGGTCCCGGGGCTCCGGGCTTCCGTCGGGCGCTACACGTCCAGCACGTGGTTGAGATAGGAGATGTAGCAGATGGCGAGGCGCAGGATCTCGATCTTGGAGAGCTTCTTGTCGGGGGGCAGGGTGGGCAGCAGCTTGCGCAGCTCGGCGAAGGCCAGGTTGAAGGCCTCCACGCGGATCCGCTCACGCGTGGCGTGGGCCGAGCGGTACTTGGCCGTGGCGCGGCGCCGCCGGCGCTTCTCCTCCCGGCTCAGCGGCGG
>VZTG01009976.1:422076-460016 GCA_013397845.1 Melanocharis versteri
GGGAAAAAAAAGGATAAACGAAACCCCCATCCATCCCTGAGCTTCCTAACTCCTCCTGCATCTTTCGAGTGAAAAATAAAGGAAAATATGCGAAAGCTGAAAAAGAAAAACAAAACGAAATAAACGAAAATCTCGGCGCGGGTTCGGTGCGGCTGCGAGAGATAACGGCGGCGCAGGACAAGGTACGCTCACATGCACAAAAAGAAAGTGCAGTTCCTCCTCCCACCCCTCCCGGAGTGGCAAAGAAGCCGAGGAGGGGTGCGGAAGGTGGCAGGGGCGAGACAGACAGACGGAGCGGGGATGCGTGTGGATCCACTTCTGGTACCAAAGGGTTTCGCCTAGAGATGGTCGGAAGAGATAAAGGCTCGGAGAAAAGGGGGCGGCATTTTTTCCCTCTTAAATTGGTATTTAATGGGAAAGCCTATTGGACAGAAACCTGGACACGAGTCACTTAATTGGACTTGACATCTGTCACAGTGTGGGAGTTTTCACAGCCCAAATATTTTCAGCAGATCAGATTCTCGCTGAATCTGTGCCACAAATTATAACAGTCGAGAGCAGCCCATGATATAAACCCTAGCCTCTGGATATACAGTCTCTAGCCATGCTTGCTCCCACTGCCATCGTCTCCCCCCGCCCAAATATTGGATACCCACTGATCTAGAAAAACACCGCTGGCATTTCGCATGTAAGCTAATAAATAAGCTTTAAACATCAATTTGCATCATGTATACCCAGCTTGTGGAGAATCATCAGACTGGTTTTTTAGTTCATTTATTTTGGCGGTCCCCCTTCCCTGTCTCCTACCCACCCCCAATTCCAGTGCGTGGCAGGCATGGACCTGTCAGAGCCAGGGGGACAGAAAGGCTCCCCCACTGCCTCTGCCTCCTGCCCTCCCTGCTCCAGTGCACAGACAATGAGGCGAGGGAGTCAGCCATGAGTCTGTGGCTTTTCTGCTCTCAAGAGACTGGATGGAGCCAGGCTCCTTCGTGCCTGAGTCAGGGGATGCCTCTGACCAAAGTGACTCCTCTTGCTGTCACCCTGCTCCGGCCCCTGCCAGATGGCAGTGCCTTCTCTGCTCTGATCCCCATTACTCTCCCTGCAGATCCCTTCAAATGGGTGCCATAGCCACTTTTCTGAGTGGAATCGTCTTCTTCCATGGGGACTTTTCTGTGCCAGGAGCCTGTACTGGTAGGCTCCCTTTGGAGCCCCCAAAAAGGGACAGCGGGAGGGGTGGTAAGACAGAGCAGAACTGATTCTGCTGCTCACCAGCTGCTCAGTGGGTGGTTCTGGGTCCCATCAGCAGGAAGTATGGGGGAGAGGGGGCAGGAAGACACTTGCAGGGATCCCTGAGGGTCATCCATGTGCAACAGGCTGGAAGATCTCTGAAAGGGGAAAGATTCTGCACTTGATATGATTTACAGGACCTTAACAAGAATGAGCAGCATGCCTGAGTAATTTTGGTTTTGTCTATTTTTTTTTAAATGGTAGATACTCTAGCAAAGAACATAATCCCCTGGCATGACACCTGGCCCACTAGGGAAAGAAATGCCTGAAAGCAGATCCTCATGAATACTTCTCCCAGGGAAATTTGGGGAGTTTTCTCCCTTCCCCTGCCCATAACAAGTCTCCAAGGCAGCAGGAGGCTGTCATTTGCTCTGACCCCACATACTGGCACTGGTTCCGTGGATATCCCAGCAGGGCTTCTGGAGGTGCTTGGCTAAGTTATCCTTGTCTGCAGTGGGAGATGCCAGGAAGATTCAGATGCAAGTCACTGAGACTATGGCACACCCCCATTCAGCTCACCTTACTGGTAACATTCACAGGTGCTCTTTGGAGATCAGGATCTGAGCAGTTCAAGGTCACTGTGCTCCACATTGCAAGACCCCAGATCCCATTCCGTCAAATGACCACCACTCCAGACCTCAATGAGAAAGCTGTGGAGGAGACCTTCTCCAGCTCTTTTTTGACTGTGGCTCAGTGCTGGGGGCTTTGGCTTGCAGTGCTCCCCAAGGTGTAAGTCTGAGGCCTCAGCCCACAGAAGCTGCAGGTGATGGAATAAGTAGCTGGCTAAGGCTGCCACAGATAACAGCCAGGAAGCTGCTAATTCATGCAAGCCACCCTGCTCTCTGCTACAGATGCTGTCATCATATGGCTTGCTTTTTAGTTTTAATTTTCAGGAAAAGACCAAACAGTTGCTTCACAATGCTGTTCAGCTATGATGGACATTTCTGACACCTCACAAAGCACTGCTTACTGCCCCTGGGATTCGATTACCCCATTGCTCCGCTACCAGATGTGTTAAATCTAGAGGATCCCACTCTGCCCTGGGCATGCCAGGCCTGGGGTGTCTACCCAAACCTCCCTGCTGGGATACTGAAAATCTTCTCACATCAACTGCAAGACACAAGGCATAGTCTCTGTATCTTTAGCCTTAAAAAGCCAGTCAGAAATGCTGGAGCTGACAGCTTGGCTCTTCTCTGACCAAAAAAAAGCCCCAAAGCCCAAAAGCAGGGCAAAATTCTCCCAGCACAGAGCTCTCCTGCCACTCACCACTCACGCCTGGAACAAGAGGCTTGTTTTGAGAGCTCAACACACATGAGGCCAACTGGCCCAGGCGTGGAGGTCACCAGAAGCAATCAGAAATTGAGGGACAAAAGTGCATTTGATGGAAACAGAAAGTTCCACTTTGACAAAGGAAGGATGACTATAACTCTCCCTCATGCTCTTTTTGTCTTTTCCTTAGGAAATAGCTTGCAACAAGTGTAGACCTGCATGTTGGCAATCAGTATGGTCCCAAAGGAAGCTGCATAGGTGCAAAGCCACCTTATGATTTATATCCCCAAATACACACATTGCCAGCCACAAGTCTGTGGTTGGCCTCTTCACTAAGCAAGCACCTCACTGGCATCAAGGCAAGCTAAGATTCCCACATGGTTTCAAAGATGGCCTCAATGGCATCTATGGTTTGGCTTCTCCACAAAAGGTGAAACTGCAACCTACAAGCTGCACCCGCTGAAGAGAAAGTGAATCGGAAAAACAGAGGCACAACAAGGGTCTCCAGTCTGTACAATGGGCATCCAGGGGTGTTGTATGGCTGTGGCTTTACTGCACTCTAAATCCAGGATAGCAAGCCTTGCAGCACAGGTGGACATGAATCTCCTGGAGGAGAATTTGGGATTTCATTTTGCCATGCTGGAGGGCTGTAAGGGAGTCATGAACATCTCTTTTTCTTTACCTGGCTTGTGATGTTGCCTGGCTGGAGGTACAAGAGAATGGGAGGTGGTTTCCTGTGGACAGCATTGCAGCTCACACTGCTCCTTCCCAGTGACCTCCTAAGTTTAATGAGAATCAAAGGTGTCCAGAAAAAGACTCAGTATGAACAAAGCCACACCCCACCTTTGTTGGGGCCATCTCACTGAAAAGCAGGACGAAAATCATTCTATTTTGACTTCCAGGGCTTGCTGACAAGCCAATAAAACCTTATGAACCAGACTGCTCACTAGATAAGTCCTAACACAGAACTAATATTAGTTAATTCATTAATGATAGCAAATAAAAGTTGCCCACTCCTGTGAGACTTACAGTAGAGTGTCACAGGCCACCAAACTATATCAAGTCATAGATGGTGTTGAATTTGTGACAGAGACTCACAACTCAGGGTTTTTCAGGCTTCAGTGGGATCAGACTTTGGAAAGGCAAGATTCAGAAGAGGATCATCTTCAGGATGTAGTATAAAGAGACAAGACTGAAAACAATGCTGCCATGTGGTGCTACTTTATGGAAAGAGCGCACTCTCTTGTGTGAACATCTCCTATTCACATCACACAATGATTTGAAGATGATGTCATTTGTGAAAATGGTCTGGGTTGGTGTGTAGCCCCTAAAAGTCTAAAAGGGTGAAGCACTAACACTCTGAAGTGGCCATATGTCCCAAGGAGATGTCCTTCTGGCCTGGAGAAGTAGAATAATGAAAGAATCTAACTGCTCTCTCCAGCACTGGGCTAGGTATTAGGTAATAATTTTTCACCTTGAGCAGATCTCACAGATCTGCCGTGGGGAGACATCAAACATGAGAACCCACGATGCTGCTTTTATGGTGTTGCTTGTCAGAGCAGAGCTGCACTTCCATTACCTACATGTCCTCTGTCTGCTGAAAGGACAGCTTTCTAGGATGCTTGAGAACATCCATTCTCTTTTATGGCATACGCCATTCACGTTGCTGGCATATGCTGCCCATTGAAATAAATGGAGCTTGTCACTCTTGGATGTGTTCCTTGGAAATAAACGGTCAAACAAATTAGAATGCTGAGCCATGAAAATCCTTGTCCTTTTGAAAAATCTGTGCTGGATGTAGCTCAGTGCCTCTGCTTATGGTTTCCTTAGACATTTGAGTGATATTTTTTGTTTTTCTGTTGGTCATGTTTACTTTCTCCCAGGCTGTTTTAATAACAGTTCAGGAGCTTTGAGGCTGCTGGCAGGAAGAGCCTGCAACTGGGTAAGGTGAAAAAAGTAGTGTCCCATGAACAGAGGTATTAGGGCCACCAGGTCTGGATGCTATTATGCTATTAAGTTCAGGTAGGGATTTTGTAAACAGGTGTATGCATGTGTGCTGTACAGCTGATATGCCTGCAGGCACCAGTTATTAGCTTGGACTCTCTGGTCATGCAGAGCATAGCTACAGCTATTGCTGCTGCTCAGGTCAAATGTCTGGAAATTCTGGACAAATGGGAAAATTCCACCTGGGCAAACATTTCAGACAGAAAGAGAAGACCTGCCTGAGTAAACCCAGGCATCTGTTGATCCTTCCAGGTTGGTATTCGTTTAGTAGTGGCCATAAAAATTCTGCAGCCTTCTTTTTGTTAAACTGAACAGGATTCAATGCCTTGTCATTATGCAGAAGACACCAAGTCTGTTTTATTTCCAAGGTGGTTCCGATAATGGGATATTTTCCACTCTTCCTGTCCATCTTCCTAGACCAGAAATGTGATGCTTAGCATGCCAAGCTCTGAATGTAGAACAAGAAATACTTACTGTGCTCTACAGTGTGTCTGTAAGACCCTAATGCAGCCTGGAACAGGTGTATTAGGAAATCATATCACACTAATATTACAGAAAACACATATAAAAACCTAAGAATGCCCACAGTGGGCTAGACCAAAGGTATCTTGTTTTCAGCAGTACCAAAAGAGGGAAACCTGTAAGAATAATGTAAATCTACAGTGAAACTGCCCTCAAATATTCTCCTGACATCCATTTAATTAAAGTTTAATGCACTGGATGAATTTTCCTTTTCTGAATTTGTCAAGTTGTGGTTTGAATGCATGTGACTTTTCAGCATCCATAATTTCCCATGGAAAGGATTTCTCTGTGAGTCATGTGATTTAGGTAAATGCATAAAGAGATGCTTGTAAACATGTTTGCAAATAAAATAGCCAAGTTTGCTGAATTACTGTGGCTTCTACTGCTGATGAGCACATGAAGAGTGGCATTGAGTATGTGGGCAGTAGTGCCTTATGTTTTCAATGAATGCATTTGGTTGGAAGCATAAACAGTGGGTGGATTAAAGCCAGTTAGGAAAAAGAGGAGGAATCTCCTGCAGTCTGGGTAAGGGGAAGGAAGCAAGACCAAGATCTGGTTCCTTGAAATTGATCACCTTAAACTGACCTGGGCCAGGGTCCGAAAATTAGACCAGTCATGCACGAGCACACACATTTGTTATATAGGTTGGAGCCATGGAAATTGTCCGTGTGGATCAGGCACTAAAGGAGTTAACAAAACAAGCCAGAAACAGAGATTTTTTAACTTTTGCAATGAACTCGATAGCAATCCCCACACATAAATGACTAGTGCGGGATTTACGAATTAAGCAGAACAAATAGGAGGAACTTGGTGATTTTTATACATGCCTGATGCACCAAATGGGGAGTGTGGGTTTGTGGGGCTCCCAGACACACACAGCTGGCAGGCAGCAGTCAGTGAATTGAGGGGGAGGCAGACACCGTGTGCTTTGCCACCGAGGACCTTACCTGTGCACATGTGTGCAGCTGCTGGCTGCCAGGGTGAGGAAAGAAAAAGTGGATGTCAAGTCTAGCCGGCAGCCAATGCATCTGTCTTCTGTCTTTCACTCACCCACAGTCGAGGTGGAACTTGGCTATTTTTAAATTGGATGTCTGTGTGTGTAGCCATGGGGAATGCTCTTTCTTATGAAAAAGAAAAAAAAATAGAAAAAGAAAAAAAAAAAAGATTTTGCAGCCACTAGTATTCCATAAGCAGATATTTCTCCCTCTATTGATGCCAAGCATCCCACCCCATAGGTTTTCTTTCTTCACTTGGAAGTAGAACTTGTAAAACAAAACCCAGTGATCATTACTGGACTGCTTAGGCCAGCTGACCAAGGAAGAAAAGCTGCCATGCGATACATGCAGGGTAAGAATGGCCTCACAGGAGGTACCAGGTGCTCTGCCCAGTTCAGTGTCTTTTCCCCAGCCATGGCCAGTATCAGCATCTCCTGGAATGAGCAGGAAGGTTTTCACCAGCATGCGGAGTGTTCAAGATCATTTTATTTCTACTTGTATAGCTTAGGCCAGCTGTAACTGGCTTTATGCTGACTTCTGTGAGTTGTATGGTCATTCCTGGCAAAGGAGGCAAATTGATTTATTCCAAGAAGTCATTCAGGCCTTACAAATTATTTTTCCTATTAAAATGTTTCCATGGAATACAATCAGGTGTCTGAAAAGCCATTCCCTTCCCACAGAGGCGTACATCATATCCTAGGCTCCATCCCTGTGCAGGCTTAACATTCTCCAACAGCTGCTTCTCCCTCAACTTCCAGACCGCTGGTTCTCTGGTTCTGAGCATGTGGAAGGTGGTGCTGAGTCTTCTGTGTCTTCAGTCATTTCCATTGACCACCTTGTCCATTTCACTGAGGCTATGTAGCACTGGTGTCCTGATTTTTGAGATTCTCTCTGAAATGAAACCAGCTAGGTCACTAGCTGCTGGATGTTCCTCTCCTTCTATTCCCATAATTTTGAACTCTGTCTTCTGGTGTGGGCTCTAGAGTTGGTTTTGCATCCTCTTCTTGGACATGATTCCTCATATCTTTCTCAATACGAAATTTGTCCATTGCACACTGTTATCTTTCCTGCCTGGACCTCCTATTTTCCCTTCTGTTTCCCCATGCTGTTATTAGCTATTGTTCATCATAAACTATTCTCAGACTACCTAGCTGGGTGGTCCCTTGTTTGCAGGGGAGAAGTCTTAACAAGAAAACTGGCTGCTCAGGCCTCAGCCCAAGCAAAGAACACAGCCTTCCTGAAGGATGAAATGACCTCTGTTATCTTTTCAGGATTTCCTCATGAACTTGGACCATTTCTATTTGTATCTAGGACAATGCTAGATGCTTATAGGAGCTCTACTGGAACATCCTAGGGCAGTACCTCCTTATATATTGCATATGTATGAATTCAGATAGGCACATTTTTAAGGCAGCTTCTTTAGATTCTTCTCAGGTTCCAGATTTTCTGCTTGTCTTCTCAAGAAAACTCCACTTTAGGGCTAAAATTAAAGATGAAATAAAAAAGCAAAGCAATTGCATGTCTATGAAATTTAATGTTATAATTCACAATCTAACTTACTCCTTCTGTGGCCTCTATGTTCCTCTCTGCAGAGTTAGTATGAGACTTATATCTGGTTAGGGAGTCTGGATTTTTTCTGGAGTCATGATTATGTAAAATTACAGCATTCCCTTAGAAAAGTGCTCTTAGACCTCATGGTGTTGAGATGAATTTGAAACTATGCCTGGAGAGTGTTAGACGCAGAGAAGTATGAATGTGCATGAAGAGTACTGAGGTCAAAATTCTATGAGATATGAACTATCTTGCTTCATTTTGATGGGGTACGATTTCATCGTTCACAGTTACTGACAAGACTTTTAATAAGAGTAGAGTTGTAGTAGGATGCTGTAAAGCACTTGAAAGCCCATATGGCTTAGCAAGTGTATGAATTTCTAGGAGGTGAAGAGTGCCTGATGTTGAAGGCTATGGGATGAAAGATGTTTCCATTTCTGTGTATTGTAGTTAAATGTTCAGCTCTGTGTAGCTCTACTTCAGCAGTCTTTCTTAT
Source organism: Melanocharis versteri (assembly GCA_013397845.1). NCBI lineage: Eukaryota > Metazoa > Chordata > Aves > Passeriformes > Melanocharitidae > Melanocharis > Melanocharis versteri. Next base: position 430,201 of record VZTG01009976.1, read on the forward strand.
CCCTGTCAGGGCTGTGCCCATTGCCCCAAGAAATTCTCACTGAGTAACTGGACATGGACTTTTTACAAGGGTGTGTAGTGACAGGACAAGGGGGAATGGCTTCAAAACGAAAGGGGGTAAGTTTAGATTAGATATTAGGAAGCAATTCTTTATTGTGAGGGTGGTGAGGCACTGGCACAGGTTGCCCAGAGAAGTTGTGGATGTCCCATCCCTAGAAATGTTCATGGTCAGGTTGGATGGGGCTTTGAGCAACCTGATCTAGTGGAAGGTGTCCCTGTCCACGGTGGGAGCATTTGAACTAGGTGATCTTTAAGGTCCCTTCCAACCCAAACCTTTCTATGATGATATGATTCTTTGAGCCAGTTCAAACCTTTCTTCACCAAGACTCAGATGTCAGGAGTTTTTATGTAGAAAAACAGTCCCCTACCTACCTCCATGAAGTGGCTTAGGAAGTAGCAGTAAGTAATGGTACTCTGTTAAACCAAATAAACTCATACTTACAGGTCTGCTGATGCTGTCATTCACTGATCCCAGTGTTTGGGGAACATTCCCAAGGGAATTATTCCACAGACTGGTGGTAGCCATAGTCTCCATAGGGTCATTTACAAAGCATGGCATCTCTGAGTCCTTGGCTCCAGAAAAAATGAAACCTCTGATCTGGTTTTAGACTGTAAACACTCTTGCTTGCTATTGACCATAGTTTGCTTGTATTCAGGGTACAGGTTTAAAGAAATAAGGTTGAATGTTAGGCTGTCTTGAAGTCTGTTTCTGGTTTTCTCAGGTAAGGTCTCTCCACCGCTCACTTTCTCCACTGTCTCTTAGAATGAGGACTGAGTTGTGAGTTGTCCCCCTGTGTGTAGTGGGTATGAACTTCCTGACAACTGCCGCTCTGCAGTATTGAGCAGAAGCTAATGCAGTTTGATTCACCACTCACTTAGGGTTGACAGATGAACTGGCCAGTCTTTTTGTGGCAGTTTAGGCTACTTTCATATCCAGCTGTCTGCCTCCTCCATCAGCCACAAGTTACTGCCTGTGTGACAGAAAGTCTCAGCAGCTCCAGTTCATCATCTGGTGTCTCAGTGCTTTTAAGCTAATGCACCGAACCCTACCATGGCAGAGCCACAGGAGGATGCACATTCCCATCTGCCAATTCTGCAAAGGGAGTAATGGGAGGAAGGTCACCAGGAAGTTCTTAAACTACTACTGTGGGGCTCATCAAAGCTCATCTGTCAGAGCACTTGAGTGAATCAAGTTACTGGTAATTGAGATCAGTATCACTGCTCTGTGCCTGAGCAGACTGCAGCTTGCAGGGCATGGAGGCTCCAGCCCAGCCCTGGGCCCTTAGAGCCTTAGGTCCTAAAAGGAAAAGTCTCTGCTTTTTTGATGGATTCAAGATTTCATGACCATATCCATATTTTATATGCTATGGCTGGAAAATGAGTATGCTTTTCATTCAGAGCTTGTCATCTCAAGGAAAATTACAGTATGGGTCATAGAAGGAAGCAAATTATGGACTGCAGCTAATAAATGGCCATTTACTAGAGCTGCAAAGACTCGGGAGATGGAGGGTCTTCCAAGGCTGCAGTTTCACAAGCAAATTTAACATTGCTGCATGGAGCTTGACAAGTATATTCAGGCTCTTTATGCAAGTCCCTCAAGAGAAAAGAGATCTCCCTTCTTGTGAATGGGGGAGCATAGGCAGGTAGCTGGGGAGAAGAGAAAGATCAAAGGCTACAGGTTGAGTCAGGCAAGGCTTGGTTGATGTAGCTCAGAGGGAACATTTGGAGGGAGACTACTTTAAGGAATGCAGCCTGGCTCTGGAAACATGCCTTCCCAAAAAGCTCAGCCCGGCTCATGGTCCATTTGCAGGAAAGCAGGAGGTGGGCCTGCACCTGCTGCAAGAATCAAGCAGGGGCACCAATGTGGCAGCTGGCTCCGATCCCTCTTATGGCTGCTCAGGCATTTCCCTGTGGCATATCCCTGTAAAACCCAGAGGCATCCCAGAGCCTCAGCAGAGACTGAGACTTTGCCATGGTGCAGACATTGGTGCTGGGCTCCCCCTCACCAGCTGGACTGCTCTTCCAGCAGCCAGGAAAAGCAATCATTGGCAAAGGTAATGAGATGGAGTCAGGCACACTATGTAAATACTGCTTGGGCTACATTCATAATCCCACACCATGAGCCACGTTTCCATAAGAGAGGCAGTCTAGCCCCCTTGGATAATCTTAATCATTCCTGACATGAAGGCTTCTTCTCCTATTTCATGACTTATTTCCCCAGTATCATTTAAATGTATTAAAACACTGTTAGCGTAGAAAGTAGGCATCATGTTAGCATAATATCTAATCAGAACTAGTCTGCCTGTCCCCGCAGGGTTTATTTATTTATTTATTTAGTGTCTGTTTGCGCTGTTTTCTTGTTAGATTGGAAAGCCCTTCCTTGACATACTCATTTGTTCTGCTGTGTAATAGAATAGGATTCTTCAGAGCTGCTGACATCTGCTTTATTTTTGAGATCTGCAACTCTCAGCCCACAAAGCAACAATGATAATAATAATACGGATAATAATAATAATAATCATAGTGCTAGGAAGCCTGAGAAGTGAAGTTAAGCATGAAGAGGAGAAGACAAAAAATGGACGAGGAAAAAAATGGGCTGGCAAAGAATGTTTCAATCACTGGGAGTGTATTTTTATCGGCCCTGATTCTCCACTCATTTACTCATGTTTTATGATTGCACTGCCCTGTGGACTGCAATTAATTTCTTTGTGACTTGCAATATTGAAAGGGAGAGGGGATCAGGCACCGTGGTGTGTGTGATCAGGACACTTGTTCGCGGGTATATTCAGCTCTGCTCTCACTGAAGTACATTGCTTTGATTTCTCAATGGCATTGCAGTATTGATTTTGAAGGGAATTAGTTTCTTCAGAGCTCCCGAAGATCTGGCCACTGTGATTTCTCAGGGACTTATTCAGCCTCCTCCCCCACAACTTTATCCTCACATGTCACAGCTGAAATAATTGGCAGTGCACTATATCAAACTGGCAGGATGCAGTCCTGAAGGCTGGGGGGAATCAAATCCAGAGCAAGCCTTGACAAAAAGCTGCATGAGGAAGAGAGTTGTTGGGCTAAGCATTGTCTGAAATAGGCCTGGTAGCCATGACTGCCCACTCCAGGAAATCTTGGCTGAATCCTGCGCTATACAGGGCTTTGTACTAAGGAGAGGAGACTGTACAGCAAGGAGGAAAGGAGAGAAATGGTAAGAAAAGTTAGGAAAAGGAAGGAAGAAGAAAGGAGTAGGAAAAGAGGAAGGATAAATTACTTTAAAAAAAGGGAAAAATGAAAAAAAGAAAAAAGGTTCCTAGCAGTAAGATCAGGTCATGTTGAGCTTTGAGCGTCCTTGAGGGTGGTGAACTTACCTGAGTGTGTTAATCTAAGTGGCTGTCACACCATCCCCTAATGTAAACTATTCACACTTAGGAATTCTGCATGATTTTTGACTTGAGATGGGAAAAAAACTTAGGACTTGTGATATTGAAAAGCCAGGCTCTAAAGACAAGTTTCATGGCTGATCTCAATAGTTGGGGCCGGTCAATAGGCAAACAAACCTAGAAGGGCTTGAAATTGGTGAATTTACCTCATCCTGATCAGCTGAGAGCGAGTGGCTCTCTTGCTCTTTAGCTGAAGGCCTTCTGTAGTAAAAACAGGGTGGCTGAGCAAGTACAGAGACCTAAAGAAGTCTAAATAACTTCATTAGGAAAGGCACAAAACCGTCCAGATCCAGAAGCACAGCTCAGGCTCCAGCATTTGTTGCCCTTCCCCTCTGAGAAGGACAGTCTGGGCTGAAGACTCTTACTCGTAATGGGTTTATGAGTTTATGATGAACAATAAGTTCTGCTGCTTCTGGCCCAGAGCTTGAGACCCCTCAGAGCCCCCAGTGCACACTATTACTATCACTGGTGTTAATTTTTTTTACACCAGACATAGGTGTGACATCTTACAAATATTGGTAGGGTCACCCCTCTGCTGAGTTCCTTAGGTATACAGCATGCAGGCATAGGGTAATACAAAGTAGGAAAGGGGCTTATGAAAACTAGAGATGGAAAAGATTTATGAGGTCCTGTCTGCTCCCTTTTTCTCCTGCCATACGCTTCTAAAGGAATGTACCTCTATTACTGTTTTGCCTGGTTTTAAATACTCTAGCCACAGGGCTTCTGTGTCTCATGGAAGGTTTTTCCATCTACCAGCAACTCTCATATGCTCCAAAGGTGCTTCAGGAGACCTTCTCCAGCACCTCACCCCATGTCAGACCCAGAGAGGATATGCATGTTCTACAGCTTGTCTGATTTGCAATTAGTAGAGCTACATCAACCTGTGGCATCCCTCAAACACTTAAAAGCATTTTAGTACCATTCCATTCCCTTTCGGATGACTATTTCCTTTCAGGAAGCACTAGCAGGAGTGGTTTTCCCAGGAAGCTAATGGATTCTTACACCTCTCATGAGGGACACTGTGCCACCAAGCTGTATGGGCCAGCAGAGTCCTTCACTGGCATCGGACTGTGCTCACCATTCTTTCACACATCGTGGTTCTGGCCTGCGTGAGTGGCCACAGGCTTGCTGGCAACCTCTGTCTTTACAGGTCCAGATCACATTTTCCTTCTGCTGTGTCCTGCATGCCTGCTTTGCTCCTTAATGCAGTCCCACAATACTTTCCTTGCTCTGGTGAATAATTGCTGTCTGTGCTCTCCACTGGTTCCTGCCAAGCCAAGCTAGCTGCTCTTCCCATGCTCTTTCCTCAAAATAAAACTGTTCTGCCCAAATTTAGGGTTATTTCTATTGTTCTTCAGTTTTTCCTTGTAGTTTGCTCTTGTGTCTGTGGAAATCAGGCATTTACAATTAGTTCACTAGGCAAAAAGGCCATTTTGGAGATATTTAAATTGTATCTGTGCTGGTACTTCTTAGTGAGCCAATGCTTTTGAGTTTGAGAGCCAGAGGATGAAATAATAATATTTTTCTTGCCTTGTTGGTTAAGTAAGACTTAAAAAAGCTCTGAGAAATTTGAATATGCCAGCAGTTCTTGGCATAGGAGAGGCTGGAGTGGGCCATAGTCTCTTGAGGTAGATGGGCTAAGTGTGCAGACAGAAAATGAGCTGCAAGATCAGGATGCAAAATTATGGGGAAACATTGAGTTCAGCTGAAAATGAAAAGAAAAAGAAAAAAAGAGAAAAAAGTAGAAGGTGTATTACCTTCGCCGAAGGGAGGAGAAGCCTTATGGCTTACAGGCTGGCTGATAGGACTCTTGGAAATGAGGGCAGGTGATAATGGGCCGTAGGGAAGTACTTTCTTGTGAGAGAAATCTGGTACCTTTCCCAGTTTAACCAATGGGAAAAGAAACATTATCTAAAGAGCAAGAACTGTGAGCTGTGTTTGATGAGGGCCATCACTAGTGTCATTTCAAGAAGAATCCTCACAGGCACTGTTAATTATCTATCCAAGCACAGTGGCTCGCATTTTTATACCTGAGTGAATAAAATTAATCTCTCAGATCTTAACATCTAAATAAAACTGTCATTTATCTCACACAGTGGCTAAGTCTAGAGTATTTATGGATGTACAGGAGCTCTGAAGATAAGGCCCTATTTGTTTCAGTGTGTCTTCATTTTTGAGAACTTAACTACGGTCACCCAAACCAAGATATTCTGTGCTCTGTTCCTATGGATATGATCGTGTAACCCACAGCAATTTAGCCAAAACAGAGAAATCAACTACTCAGAATTTCCCTCAGACACCAAACATGCCAGTTTTCTTGTACTCCTGTGTCACCTCATTATGGGATATTGATTTCCATTACTGTGTATTTCAGAAAATTCCCTGGGTAATGCTCTGGTGATTTGCTCCAAACGGGGCACCTCAGTAATCTTCTGGCAGGCAGGAGAAAGAAACACATCTTGCCTGTCAAATAAAACCCTGTCAACCCAACAGACCAAATTCAGCCCACTGCCCAGTTCCTGTTCCTCTTGCAGTATCTCTGAGGTGGAATTGAGTTTTTAGATTTGTTCACGAATCAAGTGAGATTCAGGATCATTTGCTTAAAAACGCCATATCACATGTTGCCACCCCTCAGTGTGATAGCCCCGTGAGAAAACACTGCAGTAATAATGTTGCCCTCCAGCCCTGAGGATAACAAATACCCAGTTCTGCTGCGTAATTCGCAAACGTTTGAACATGCTGCACCCTGCCAACCTATACCCAACTTAACGCTATGTTTCCCATTAGGACATACATCTATCCTTGCTGCTGGTGAGGAGCCCTTAAGCATCTCTTACTGTATGATCCATGTCAGTAAAGCCGTGGTACTTCCCTTAAGCTGCATCAGTTGATACAATATGGAAAAGGTAATGGAGAGCTAGGAAGTTCGATCTGAGCTCCTGGTGGACTCTTAACAGAACCTGAACCATCAATTCTGACATAGGTTTTGGACCTGTTATCCCAGAAAAAAAAATGTCATGGGAGCTGGCTATGAGTACCAAACTTGTTTAAACACCAAACACTATTCGAACTGTTGCGGGAGAACAGGAAGACTGAAAAGTAGACTGAGACACTGATGTTTAGGGGGGTTGTCATTCTGCGTAATAAGGTCATAGAACATTCTGCTTTTAATCGAGTGAATAGAACAAATTTTATCTGAAACAATACTTGCTTTTAGACATGATGCCGCTCTAACAGTCCTGGAACTCAGCTCTTTCTGCATGTGGGATCCAGTTCCCATTCATTTCAACAATCCCACATGTGATAGCTGGACTCTTAGCCTTCTTAGGGCAATTTTGTCCCTCAGCTAGTGACACTAATCCAGTGTCACTGCCTTACACTCAGAGATGCAAGACACTCCTGGTTAATGACTAAGGTTCAGAGGAATAACCAGAATGGTCAGGAGTGTTACATTAGACCTGATCAGACTGCCATGAGATGACTTGTTATGTTGCCTTTTCAGTTTCTTCATTGCAAATCAAGAGCAACTTTATCATTGCAGAAATATCACATATGACTTTTTACAGGGGGGGCTGAGAATAGAAGATGACTTTGTGCCTTCATCTTCCTTGAAAGCATCTAGAAAAAAATACTTTCAGAGCTGTAGTTCACCATCTCCAGCATCTTCTTGGCTTTCTGATTTGCTTCCTTTCTATGCTTCCTTGAGGATAGGTAAATAAACCTTTCTTCTAAAAGGACTTATTCAGAGAAGAAACCAGGAAATCTGACATTTCTGAAAATAAGGATTTGGGCTGTAGGCCATCTTCAGGATTTGCAGGACTATTCTCTGAATTTGATAATGCTCATGGTTATTTTTCTTCGCTCAAGTTTGGATTGTTCTGTCAACTAGAGTAAGGGTCAATCTATGAATCAACCCTAGATACCAGTGAGGTCAATATCCTGCTTCGAATGTTTCACGAAACTCCAGGAAAGAGAGAACATGCACATGACTAATCTTCATGGAGCATAAATACAGATCTGGTCCTCTCTACCCTCTCCTTAAAGTAGAGGCAGATTAACACCTTCTTGAGAGCTGATCTCAAAGAAGCCCTACTTCAGACAACCATCAGTACCCTGACCTCTCCTGCCTCCCCCAACATCAGACAGGTACCATTTTCAGGAAAGAATGATTGTAATTTCTCTCTTTAAATTAGATATGGTTAACTTCAGGTGCTGGCAGTTACCAAATTTTCAAGTTGTCCACCATTCCTGAGAGCAATTTTTAAGGTCACCTGAAGGTCATGGTTCCTGTTTTTAACATGAGCCATTTTCCTCACCTGACGATGTCCTCACAATGAAGGTATCATCGTTACCATTCTTGACAAGCATCCTGGGAAGAGATCCCTAGGGACCAACTCCCGTTTGCTGAGATGTGATTTCATGTGTATCTGTAAAAGAATGATGGAAGGGATAAAGATGAGCTATTTAGCAGGAGTCTTGGTGCCATTGACACACATGGAGGAGGATTTATCTCTGTTAACTTCTTATGTCCCCACTTCATCTGAGATAGTTCCTCCTGGCCCCCCTTGCTTTCACTGCAGAGAAGACACAACGATGATGTGACACATCTTGCCTGTTTTAGATGTTTGTGGTAGAGTGAGGTGAAATACTCACCAGAAGGAACTGTTTCTCTCCTGAAAGAGCAGCTCAAACTGATGACTGGTGATGGAGATGCTCAGCACCGACCACATAAATCTCAGTTCCAGCTTCCAGAAGAGGCCCATGCAAGTCACATACATAGGTCCGGCCTTCTCCCGAGCTGAGATTCTGCACCTTGCACCTTGCTTCTCCACGCTGGGCCTATTAATTTTCAAATCAGTTCATATTGAAAAGGAATTTCTTCTACAACTGGCAGCAGCAGAAAAAATGGACACTGTTGCTGTAAGATTTCAGAGAGGCTCTAACCTGTCTCATTTTGGTATCTCCCTACCAAAGTGATGGTCCAAACACCAACTTTTTTTTCTGGGATGCTGTTGGGATCTTAATCCAATCATTTGTCCTACAATTCCAAGATCCCTTTGTGATTTATTTGGTTATTTGGCATTTCCACAGGAGCCTTCAGCAGATGGAGAGACCCAGATTTTTTAAGTGTTCTACAGACATGGAAGTTCCTGCTGTGAAGGATTTCAGGCAGTTTTGATCCTGCCAGTCACCTCCAAGCTAGTGAGGATGTCCAGACAATGGAGAGGTCCTCAGAGGTAAGCTGTGGGTGAGGCAGCTCCTCTGGCTCCATCTCCCACACCCCCACAGGATGTCCAGAGGGTAGCTGCAATCTTCTTGGTGGCATGGAGCTGGCGCTGGAGTTCTCAGATTGTACCCACTCTGGCCTGGGGGGATGAGGAGCTCTGATCTCTGTTTAGAGCCCTTCTCACATGCTTACAGAGAGACCTTGTTTGGCCTGACCGATCGTGAGGAGGGGTCAGCTACTGCAGGGGCAGAAGTGCACAAAGGCGCATTTACCGCGCTTCCGTGGGCTTTCTCTTGGATTTGACCTGGTATTTTTATACTTCTCTTCCCTGATCTCTCTCAGCCTCAATCTTCACCTACAGAACAAGACAGACTTGTAGGCAGTGTAAAAGATTGCTGCTCCACCCAAGGCAGTCCCCCAGAAATCACAGCAGCTGTGGACTCTCTTCTCACCGCTCCCTCTTTCCTTTCTTTCTCCTGATCCCTTTACTTCTTTGTTTCCCCCCTCCCCACTTTTTCTTTGTTTTTTTTACCCTGTTCCCTCATGATCTCCCTCCGCCTGTGTCTCTCAGTCCCTCTCCCCGGCTCGCTCTCTCTGGAGACAGGTCTAGTGGCCTGGTTGCCATCTGCTGCCTGGGCTGTTTTTTGTGTGAGTGCGTGCGCGTATGCGCGCGCGCGGGTGCACGTGGGGCTTTTTTTATGAGGTTGAGATCAGATGGCATCTAATCGATCGTCATGGTCTCCATGGTTACCTGGGTGACAGAGTAGTTGGGAGAGACACATACTCCAGCCTGGGGCTGTCAGACCATTCCTGAGAGAAATAATAAAAAAAAAGGAAAAAAAAAAAAAACCCAAAAAAAAGAAAGAGAAAAAAGAAAGAATAAAAATCAAAGCTCTTCCATCACATTTTACACATTTACATCTTCCTCGGATCCAGGAAAACGTAGCCTGTGCTTCTGTTTTACATTGTCACCCTTTGACTTGGCTCGAGGAGGAACAAAGCAGACTTGTTTTTCTTTCTGCATGGCACAGGCACAAAAGTGAACCACATCTTTAGCAGAAGCTTCCCTTTCTCCTTCTGCTTTTCTGAAAGGCTTGACTTTTTAACTTTTTTTCTATCCCCCTCTGGTCACTGTTGTAACCATAATGATTATTTTTATTCTTCTAAATTGGTTAGTCTCTTGAATTGACTAAAGGCAGTGGTATTCTCTGGGAAAAGAATTACAGTTTATTAGTATGAGCAGTGTCTTTTTTCTCTCCGGTCTCAGCCCCTAACACTAGACCATCTTCAGCTCTTGTGAGAGATCAATCAATCAGTCTATGATCCTGTGTTTGGAAGCAAGTGGAGTGTGATCCTAAGGATGAATTATGGAATTAGGCGAGTTTCTTGCCTTTAAAAGTAGATTGAGTGGAGCATGGCAACATCTCTGACCATGGCAATTAGTGTGTAAGGAGCATAGGAACAAAAACCACACAGTGTAGAATATGAACCTGCACGAATCAGGGAAGGAGAAGGTTTACTGCTGCATTTCAAACAATCTCATTGTGGCAGACACCCCTCAATAATCCAAGAATTCCACAAAGTTTGCCTACAGTGCACCACCCAGGTACACCCTGCCTGGCTCCCTGATAGCCATATTCTGCCTGGTCCAACACAAATTTGTGTTTGATTTGACCTCAGCATGGCCCCCGAAAGGCAATCAGGTTACATCCTCTGTTGTCTGGCTGCAGCCAAGGCATTAGTGCTCATCAAAGCTCACCCATTGCGGTGCTGGGGCAGCTGCTGCCTGGCCATATTCCTGCTCATGGTAGCACACAGGGCTTTGGAAATGGCAAATAGAAACACAGTCAAAGGGAGATAATAGCACTGATGAGCATGGCTGTGATGGGCTGAGAGGCTGGTGACCCATCAGAGTTCTCCAGAGATCCAGAAGTGATGATTTAATGCTGCTAACAATGAAATGCATCTGATCAGAGCACTACTGGACAGGCAAAGAACTCCCATGGTTCGAGAGCTGGATATGGCTTTACTTTTCCCCAATCCTGACTTAAACTGACTTTTAGTTGGAGCCTGTGGTCTTGCTTTGCTTTTCTGCCTTCCTGGTAGAAGCACAAGGTGCCCAAGTTGGGTCGCTTAGTTCAGGCTGCTGATAGGCACCGAGGGTGGTATTGAGTTGTCTAAGGGGTTTCATTGCAGGTGACATCCTATCCAGTGTACATGCACCACCCCCAAAAGGCACGGGTCCTAAACTGCGCTTATGTATGATCTGCCAAACTCCTTTGTTTAAAAAAAAAACCCCATGGTCATGCCTATTTGAATTCTGATTCTGCTCCCTCCCAGCAGCATAACATCCCTGCTTATAACCAGCAGGGTGGGAAATCCTCTGCTCTTCAATATTCCCTGATGTTAAATAACATGGGCCTCCTAGATTTTCATACTGTACAAACACAAACTAATTAAAGTCATACAAATACATCCCAGGCAGAGAATGAGAATCTGCTCACTTGAGAGAAGACCACTGGCTTCCACGTCCCAGGGAAAGCTCCCTCACAGTTTACATTGTTCTTTTTGCAAGGGATAATTTATGGTTAAGCCAGTTTCCACTGAAACGGCAGACGTGCACAGAAGGGAAAAAAATGTAAACACAACAGCATCTTTGTGAATGCAGCAAGGTGCTGGTGCCTGCCTCTGCATGCTCCATAATATATTAATACACACTGGCTGGCCAATCCCACTGGAGCATTCAATCATGCCACATTATAATAGAATTTAATGGAGTTGACAGCTAAGACCTAGTTGCTGGAGACATGTGAAAGACCTTTGCAATGGGGATAACAATTAATAAAGGAAAGCGCCATAGATTTTTGGAGAACCTCATAAAAAAGTAAAATATCGACATTGATCACGGCATGCAAGGATATTAGACACGTAAATCTAGCTATTGCCTTTATTTATTTATTTGCACATCTTTAATATAATAGGCACAGGTTTCCCCAAGGCCAAAATGCAATTTCTCTCTCCATTTCTCAGCAGGAGCTTTTCATCTCCCTATTCACCAGGTTTTGAATTGCACATTTAATAAGCGATAAAGAATTCCTGTCTCTTTTCCTTGGGCTTTCAGCCCACAGTTTTTCCCTCCCTTCTGTCTAGTGACGGAAACAACAATCCCCTTTACCTGGCAATAGGTTCCCTGGGGATGTGGGGGCAGTGTAAAAGGGGACCTGGAGCCCACAGGGAGTGTCTGGACTTTGGTGTCTGCTGATGTGCTTTGTATGCCAGGTTGCACTGGGAAAGGCAAAAAGTGCATGGGATCAACATAAAAAGAGAGAGAAAGAGTCTACAACACTGTAAACCAGCATTTCCCTGTCTGTGTCACCAGAAAATTTTGGCAGGAGGAACAGCTTGTCTTCACTGCCTTCATCCCTGTCTGGGGAGAGACACTCTTCACCCTTCATGGAACATTGTAGTCATTTTAAAGAATCAATCCTGTAGGTAAACTGCACCTACCTCAATCCTCTCCCTGACAGAGGTGGCAAAAATTTCATCAGCCTGCAGCTGGGAGCATTGCTGGGCTCTCACAGGCTCAAATCTCTCTGGATTTCCTTGGCTGTGCTCAGTTAACACACTCCTGAATCAGGGCTGGCTCCTCGCCTCAGAGAAGTTCTGAACAGCATTTCCAAGAGTATTTAGGTGTGAATTGGTACCTGGTGGGATATTTAGAAACACACAGGCTCCTCACTGCCCAGAGGTGCTGCAGTGCCCAAGCCCCTGATGCTCACAGTCCCTGCATCGGTAAATGCTGTGTAGCACTGGAGAGCTGCCCTCACAGACTGACAGGCTTCAGCTCCTCCTGGCTTCAACTTTACACCACTACAAGCCCACTCATCTCACTGGGCTTCTTCTTAACCTCCCCTGATGAACACCAAGGACAGGATCAGCCCCAAATGAACCCAAGCTTCTGGTAATGTAAAGGTCCAGCTTCCTGAAGTCAGACTCAGTGATCCTTGTGGGATCCTTCCAACTCACGATTGCTTCGTATGATTCTACAAGTCCAGCTGTGCAACCTCAGGAGCTGCAGCTTGGGGCATTGAGCTCACATCAAAGCCATTTGGAGCAGTCAGTAAAAAAAGTGAGGGGTCAAATCCATCTCTGGTTTAGGACTGCAGAGACTGATGGGGTTATAAGAGCAATGACTTTAGCATCGTGTTTAGAAATTAAAAACAACTGAATGGGTACTTAAATGGGCATGGTGCAATTGTAAAAAAGGGACCACATAATTAGATACTTCCATTTTACAACCAGCTGCAGTAGGTTAATTTCTTGTCAGGTAAATCAACCTTGTTTTGCTTTCACTTACCTATGCACAGATGCACTTCCTCAGGACAGGTGATGTCTTGCTTGGAACAAAAGAGGCCATTTGTCCGTATCACAGCAGCAGCGACTGCACCGTGTCAACTCAGGCTCTCCTCCAGCAAATTGAGTTTGTCAGTGCTCAGCCACACAGCTGAGTGGAGTGCTGCATGATGCCTCACCTCTCCTGGGAGAGAGAAGTTGGCATAAGCCATATCGTAATGGGATCCAGAAACAAAGAAGCGTGAATGAAGTGCTAATTGCATTCATAAAGACATTAACAAAGGAATTAAAATGGCAGAAGCTTCCTTTCCCCCTCAAGGTTCATATAAACAACCAAAAATACATTAATAATCACTGAGGTTTACACTACTTTGAAGGGATTATACAGAGATAGGGCATCAGGGCTTGGAAAGACCATTTCAGTGGTCTTTATATTGGGATTCTGTATCAGAGATGAGACACTCCACTGCTTCTGTTTATCCAAATTTGTTCTTTTCTTTCCATCTTTTCTCTTGTCCTTATGCTCCCTTCAAAGGACAGGAAGACTGCTCATTTTTCCCTGAAACTTTTAATATGCTGTAAAAATAATGACACCTTATTAAAAACTGTAAATTTTCCTAAAAATTCCCCAAAACAAAATGACCTCAGAAGTTTGGCCAATGGCACAATGGAAATTTCTTGTATAAAATGGCCTGAAACATTCTGCCTCGGTTTTTAATCTCATTCAGTTCTACTTACCTTTCCATGGAAAAGGGGAAAAAAAGTCATGCTTTCTGCTTTTTTCTCAGTCAGTTTCTACATGATTTCATCCTTCCATTACCAAACTCTAGCACTCTGCTCTTATTTGCATTGCTACTACTGAGAAAAAACATTTCCTGTTGAAATTCTCTCCAATGAATAGGGTGTTTTTCCCCCCATGAGAATAGTACTATTAGCCTTAAACACGGAAAGAGTTCATTTCACAGATCCTAAATTTTGAGGCTACTTTAAATCGCTTGTATCAGCAAAATGATAGCTCTTGCTTTTTCAACTACTTGGCTGTATTTATCACACCTCTCCAACTCTTGCACTCACCTCCTTTCCACCTGCTGATGTGGGTGTTGTGCTAGTGACAGCAACAGCTAAAGTCAGCAAAAGAGTTTGTTCTCTTCACTGATCTTCAGTCACTCATAACTTTCTAAAATGTTTGTTCTGAAGGCTGCAACCTGCCATTTCCTCATGACCGCTCAAAGGTGGATTTCTCTAGGAAAGATGAGTCCAACCCATTCAGCAGTTCTGTAGAAGGAGACATTTCTATCACCTCAGTGATGAGGCTGAGGTGCCTGCAGAGGCACCATGCATGAAGAAGAGGACTCTGAACCGACACGGGGCGGTTGTCAGCCCTGTGTCTCTATGTTTGTTCCATCCCCAGGCTGAGACCCGGGACCTGTGAGTGCCGGGATTGGTGTTTCTAGCTCTGGAGGGCAGAAGGCAGGGAGAAGTAGGGAGCACATCCAGGGAGATGAGATGGGATGTGCCACAAACACCTGAAGGAATGAAGCTCAGAACTCCATGCATGTGAGAGGTGTGTGGGAGCATGAGGATGGGGTCCAGGATGAATTTTCTAACTGTAGAAGGGGAAAGGCATTAACCAAGGGGGAAGGGTTGTGTAAGGTGGGGCAGGGTAGGCTGAGAGAGCAGAGGGGCACAATCCCTCCAGCATTCGCTGCCCGCGGGAGGAGGGTCTTCTCCAAGCAATGTTGGGACATGAGCAAACAAGAGAAGCCTTACCCAAAAACATTGTGAAAGAAGAAAGAGAAGAAAATAAACCCCTTTGTGCTGCATGGGGTATAGAGAGAGAGATTATGCACCTGGCTAATACCCCAGCCCCTTTGAAGGAGCTGAACCATTCAGGGACGTGTCCTTGTTTCAAGAGCATACCTCTTTCCATGGTGTGCACAGTTCTCTCCATAAAAGCCAGATTTGGGATTGTTAGGACAATGAGGAATATTGAAGCTCAAGCACAAACAGTGGTGGGGTATTTGGTATTAAATCCTAATTCTGAGGCAGATTTAAAGCCTGTAGACCCTTCCACACTAACATGACATCTCCCACTCCTCACTCCCCCATCTTTGCTTCTCTTCTTTACTCCCAGACACAACAAAATCCCTCAGAAATACACTCATAGTACATCCTTCCTCCTTTGTCCCTGTTCTGTCCCCCACAAGGTCCTGCCAACACCTCGGTGGCACCTCCATCTGCAGTGCTCTCCTGGCACTACTGCACTGCATCAAGAGCTCCTGAGGTCAGGTGCTAAAAGCATCATGGAAGGAGTGATAAAGAGTTGGTGCTAGGATGAAGAATGAGCAATGCTCCCACATTAAATGCAAAAACTGAAATTAAAGCAATTTTCCCTGTTACAGACAGCTACAGGAAAACTGGTTACCAGCTAGCAGCAGCAGGAATTTTCAGGAGGTGCTGGGAGTCAGGATGGGGTTCAGCTATTCTTCTCATCTCAGTCTCCCCAGTTCAGGAAGGAAACATACCTCTGGCTGTGACTTCAGTGCAGGCGAGTGGAGTGCAAGGGCAGCCTCAGCCCAAGTCTTGTTTCTGAATAAATGAAATGTGTATCTTCCACGTTTTCAGCTGGGAGGGAGAAGCCTATCTCAGGAGTGATGGCAGGTGCTGCTGAGCTATTTCCATTTTCCAGCTCTGCAACCTCAGGAACCTCTTTAATCCAAACCACCCGCCAAGCTCCATTCACTGGCCCTGAAGATCAGCCAGTGGATTTGGATTCATTTTTAAGGCTGTCTTTAATTTTTTTGAAGTATCTTGCTGGCAGATTTTTGGTCTCACCTGTGACTCAAGAAGAGATTTGCAAATCTCATTCTCACATTTTCAGTCATTTAAAGGAGCACATCACACCAAGAATTTAGGTTCTGCTTTTATTAGAGGGAACACGGGGCTAAAGGTATATGAAAAGAAAACCAGGAGGTACAGAAATGCTTTGACAGATTTGTTAGAGATGAAAACATTCTTTATTTGATTTCTGCATTCCCCGGGGCAGTGAGGGGAACCCATATGCAATTGCATTGAAGTAAAGTATGAAAATCAGAGAGCGAATTTGACAAGAAGCTCCACCAAACCCACCTAGAAGCTCAGTGAAGTGCAAAATGTAAAGCTAACAGAGTAAAGAGTGGCGTAGCTCAGGGGCTGGATTTCAGTTACCGCGTTCTGAGGCGTTGGTAACAGGAATGGAGATAGGAAAATACACAGAAGGTACAACCCAGTGTGAGCTTACTTGGGGGTTATGCTCCACAAATGTTGACAGCTACTGAGAGATGCCAAAGGTAGATAGTAATTTTTTAGTCAATCATGCAATTTTTTTAGTCAATTCTCACAAGGAAATATGCACACATGGACATGTGTGTGTTGCTACTGTCCAAGCGCCTTTTGGTGTCTAGCTTGCTGAAATGCTTTCAATTAGGGTTTGGAAACGGTTGACTCAGTCAGCCTATGTGACACTTGCCAAAGACAAAATTAGTTTCAGTCATTGATGTTTTCCTTCCAAAAAAACAAAGCATCACTCTCCCTTTCTCTCTTTCCCTTTTATTGTCGGAGACTATTTCGCAGGTAGGTGTTTAGGTGATTTTTAATGTCATGGAAACTTCATCTGCAAATTCGTTAGAAACTCTTTAGTAAAGCAGCCTAGTAAAACAGATGATTAATATTGGTAAGCTCCTCATTTGCATATTAATTAGTCTCTGTACTCAACTAATTAAAACAGGCCTGCCTGTTTGTAGACTTTCTGAATTCCAGATTGTTGCTATTGCTCCCAAGTAAGTGCATTTAGTGCAGCTAAGGCAGGCCATTGATATTGCAAACCAGGCACCCCAAGCAGCAGTAGCGATATTTTAAGGCGTTTAAGTCTGTAAGGAAAGTACTTTCAGTGTTTTCTTTAAAAAAAACAAAAACAAGACTGATGCTTGAGATGGCAGGATGTAATGACTAAGCAGTGCTTCTACTTCCCTGTTACGCTCTCACAGAGCAGGACAATTCCAGAAACCAGACAAATCCAAGGCCAGAGGGAGAACAGCACTGCAGGGCACAAAGAAGCCCACGCTCAGCTGCCCTTAAGCCTTGCGATACTCACTTTTCTCCAGAGATGCAGCCTAAAATTAAGCTCAGGCTGATGACTCAAGACATGAAAATTCAAGGTTAATTCTGACCTGTGTTGCTCTGGCAGAATTCTGTTCAGTCTTCCAAGGCTGGGGATGGAACGGGGACTTGGAGTCCTTGCATGTCAGCTGGAGTTGCCCTTGCAAGCCCAGCTCATGGCCCCCCACGTGCCCTGCAGAGATGCTGCGGGGGCCAGGCACTGGCTGAACTTTTATAGGTAAAGAGCTGCATTTTCCCCATCTCACATTTCTCTGCTGGCTGCGTGGATGGAACAAAAAAGAAATTCCCCTGTTGATTCCTTGCCTTCAAGCTTTAGCACACAAAATGCAGCCCTCCCATCAGGCACAAAGTCCTCCTCCATCCCAGAGCCAGACAGTGCTGCCCTCTCCAACAGGATCCTGCCTCCTCCTCCCTTTGCCTGCCTTGAGTACACACCATTTCCTCCTCTGCCATCCGGCCGACAGGCAGCCCCCTCATGTTTCCCAGCCAACACACCTGCTAGTGGCCATGACACTCCTCTGTCTTCCTACTACCCCTTCTAACTCCTCCTGCTGTTCTTGCTTCTGGACCTTGGCTCTTTATCTTCTTCACCTTCACAGGCACCGGTTTTTTGTTCCTCCCAGCTGTTAGCATTCCCCACTTTGCTATCCCCACAGTTGTGCTGGATTCCTGTAGAACTTCAGGGACTGAGGATAAAACACCCAAGGCTAAGAGGCACTTTATGATGTATATTTACTGCCATAAAATATTTTGCATGGCAGTGACAAGTAGGTTTTCTCAAACTGTCTGTGCACTGAGACTTTTCCTCACCCTAGCTGCCAATAGCAGTTTGACAGGTTTTATTATACTCCATTATTCACAACAAGCCAGGTCGCTGTGCCATATGCTGTCCAGTCCTGCTAAAGCTAACCATGTGCCCAAGTTGGCTGCAAACCAAGGCTGGTTAAAACCTGCTCCCTTTTTGCATGCTATTTGTTTCGAAAGAGTTGGAGACAGGCTTCATGTCAGATGTTCCAGTGTGTCTTATCATACCACTTTGCTCACCCTCAGAAGCCTAAACACCAAAACAATTGGAAAATCAGGGATCCTGGTATGGTTTGGACCTAGGGTTCTTCTAGAAAAGTGCTGGAGCTGATGAAGCATAAGGCAGGAGAAGATCCTTAAATCTCTCTGGGGCCACTGGCACTGTGTTCAGCTTGGAGTGTAGCTCTAGATATGGTTTCATGCACTGCTTAGTAGGACCCACAGCAAAGAAAAGTGCAATGATTCTCAGACTAAACCTGTGCTTCACCGGCAACAGCTGTTTTAGAGGCACTGCAGCTACAGCAGTCGTTGTGTCTGCATGTGGCTGAACAGACTTCCTAGAGCATTCTCCAAAGCCTAGCCCCCTCCAAGCCTGTACTCACAGCTCCAAGGCCCACACAACTTGCTGTTTCTTGCTTTTTAGCTGCTTTTGTTGGTCTGTTTTGTTTGAATGTTTGCTGACTTCCCAAATCCTGCAGTTACCAACTCACAGCCCCATCTAGAAAGAACATTAATTGCTGCCTTTCAAGTCTGCCAGACTTTGGATCCTTCTCCTACTCACTGTTTGCACTGTTCCTGTTCTCAGATGGATGTTTTCCTTCCTTTTGCTGCATCCATTTAGCTGATCCTTCTTGCTGTTCCCATAGCTTTTTCTTCTCAACTCTCCATCAAGCAAGCTGACAGCAGAGGCTACTTACAAGCGCACCCATTTCTGGACACGGCGCTTGTTTCTTTGGGTGTGCTGTCTGCTGGTTCTCTTGCATTGCCTTTGATGGTGTTTTCCCTTCTGGGTAATGAGCAAAAACTGAAAGCTTTTGCAAAGTAGTGCATTCCTTTCACTCTGCTCCATGTACATCACCAGCCTGTGATTTCTCTGACCACAATTACCAGGGACCCTGGTGGTGTGTGGCACTGTAAGGACTGAACAGAGGTCTTACCTGCCCAACACTGTCCGTGTGGTGTCACTGTGATGGTACATGTGAATCATGGTGGCAGCCTCAGGCTGGAAACTGTGTGTCTCTCATTGCCCACAGTGAAAGCAGACTTAGGTCTGTGCTGATGACATGAAGTATGTTTGATTTTAATGATATACTCAGACTGGCACTTGAAACACAGTGTGAGGCCTGATTCTTGCACCTTCTCATAAGGTCCTTGATTTCCATCACATCCTTAATGTATCTCAGTTTCTAGGAGTTCAGTCATTTGCAGAAATTATCATTTTAATGCTGTGTATGATCATGAATTGTAACAGACTGCATACTTCATTTTTCTTATACAGCCAGGGGTATTCTTGCCCCTGTCTTTTCCTCTTCATGTTGTCATAACACGTCAATAGATGTTCTTCACTGTTTTCTGGCTTTACAGTCAAGGCCAGCAAAACTCTCAGCTTCATTAGTCTCACAGATGGCACAAAGGGGTTACTATCTAATTTTATCTTAGTCTTGAAGGGCTTTCACCTTCTTGAAGTATTTTGGTACAGAACTGGATAAGATTTACAATAACCTCTTCATCCTCACATACGATGAGCATTCCACCATGATCTCATACAATAAACTGAGCACTAGCATCTCACACAGCCTTTGTTGGGCTGTCCACCACAGGCCCAAGGTAAGCTCAGGGCACAGATGCCCAGACCTAGACTGAGCTGTACCTCTGCCTAATCCTGCCTTCCTGGCTGGTTTTCCAGGTTGGACACCAGACCTGTGTTGTAACTAGCTTTGTCTTAGCTCTGACCCCATCTCCTACTGCTTCTGATTGAGCTCTCTGACCTCACTTCAACTTGTCTAGGACAGTCAGTGGACTGTCACTGCTCTGCCCTGCTCCAGAACTGTCAGACCATGTAGGTGAAGGTGCTGTTCTGCCTATGTTGAGGTCACCCCCAGCTTCCTGCCTGCCCTCCTTAGCAGAGCAGCCTTTATCATGCTGCTCCTGGACAGGTATCGTGTTGGTGCTGACAGGCATGTCCTGTTTGGTCAACTGCAATAAAAAGCAGTAAGTTCTCCAGCTGTTGTCAGGAGAAATGGCTCAATATTGTTGTGGTAGATTCAGAGAGACAATTAAGTCATCACGTCTATAACCTTCAGGGAGATGTCAGCACCCAGGTAACCTTGCTTTAGTACACTGCACATATCAATACTGAAATTCTGCCTGCTGTTGTGGGTCTGACTCTTCTAAAGCATGTTTGTGGCTTCCTTTGAATCTTTCCTGAGATCAGGATGTGTTCGGCTGTTTCAAGCACATAATAGGTTGCTGTCTCTTGTACAGAATAATGCATTTTCTACTGTGAATTGCACTCACCTTCCACTGGCCAATGCATAACCAGCACACGGATGTATTTCTCCCAGGTCATTTTCCTGCTTATCATTTTTGTTATTATTGCATGGCAGCTGGGTCAGCAGTCCAGCAGAAATCAAATTGGTCATTGATCTCAGAGCACAGTTACTACAATGGTAGCTGAATGGCAGCCTTCAGAGATGTGCCTCGCATAGGTGAATCTCCCTGGTTCTGTTATCATACCACAGAAACCCTCTGCACTGGAAGTCTGTGTCATGTACCTTACCATCCATTACACAGCTGTGCTTTCCTTCTGCAGAAAAGATCCCACTGGGAGGTGAAATGGTGCTGTTTCTCCAGCATCTTCCACACCTGCTCACGACCTGTATGTTATCCACCTTGTCTCTCGAATTGTTTTTGTGGGATGTGTCCTCGATTATGATTTATTATTTGGCTTTCCTGCCTCATGTAAACTGTTAGCTCTGGCAAATACATTTGTTCTTCTGCATCAGCCATTGTCTTGAGGCTGCTTTTGGTTAAGTTCAGCAGCCCTTGCTACTCTTTCCCTGAGTATTCCCTGGGTTTGTGTCTTTGGGCAAGCTGGAGTTCTCTCAGTTCACAGGTAGGATCACTTGCAGGCATCTTTAATCAGGCTCACTGCGAGTTTTGTTGTTGTTGATGTTTCTTCCTCTGCCTATGTTTATTCTGCATAGTATGTTTGTATAAGTACCAATACATTGTAATTTCCCTAAAAGCAGCTCTCTCAGCTCTAATTGCACTGGGGTTACTGTACTCACCAAATATATTGCAGGCTTCCCTATATCATGGGGGTTTGGGTGTGTTTACCCACAACAAGTGTATCTCACTCACTACTTAACCTTTTACTCCAGTGAGATGTGAAAAGAATAGCTTTGACTTCTGTGTCCATGTGCTCTATAACCAATGATGGCAAAAAAATCAAAGCAGGAACACTTCCTTGCAGGCTAAGGCACATAATTTTGAGACTTGAAGCAGACTACCCCTACACCATTTCTGCAAGTTGCATTCTTTCCATGTAGTCTCATTCTTGCTGTAGATCTCACAGGACTGCAGGCAGTCATCCTCTTCTATATTGCCACATGCTCACTGGGTAAGAACCAGGAACGTTCCAGCTATAATAGAGAAGAAGCCTCCTTAGGGATGAAGACATCTTTTTACAAATAGCATTAAAATACATGTGCAAACTGACTTAGCAGTTCCTCCAATACTTCCTTCCCGCTTCAACACAGACTGCTACATCAGAAAAGATGTCTTTTGCTGGATCTTCAAAATCACTCCAAATGCTGCCCAAGGAACTGTGAGCCCTCAGCCCCAAACAACAGATGGATAGGTTTCAAAGGCTGGAGTCTCCACTTTGTCTAGCAGCTATTTTATTAGTGCCAAACAGATGTGTGTGCAAATGCCTCCTGCTGGAAGCAATGCCTTTGATCCCTGATATCTAAACTATTCACTGGTGGAAGAAGTCAACAACCCAGGTTTAATAATGAGTTATTGTTACCCATTTCTTTCTTATTCCCTGGATCCTCTCCAAGATGAACTGATGGCTTTGGTAGATCATTTGACAGACAGAAACAAGACTTTGGCAGCTTCTCCAACACATCCCAGGCTACAGAAACTGAAATCTTCAACCTCTGCCCTTCAACCCTCAAGAAAGAATGATGCAACACACTACTGTAAAAGGATCTGAAGACGATCTTGCTTATTAACAGATCACAGTAACGTGCCCTAAACCCTACTGCTTTCTGACCTTTATCTGACCATAAGTGCTGCCCCTCTGGCCCAGCCCTGGGAAACAGCTTGAGGAGTGGCGATTGACCTTCTCTGCTTATCCACCTGACATGGTGCACTTGCATGAGCTTACAGGGGATTCTCTGCATGTGACACCACTTCTAGGCCAGAAAGAAATGTCTGTTGTGGATGGCGTGACTCCAGAGTGGCAATTCAGACTTGGGAACTGCTACCTCTGTCTCGCTTTGACAAGCAACATTACAGGGTGTGCGATCCAAGGAGCTCACTGAGTCTCACATACAGGTCAGTGCCTTTGTTTAAACATTCAACACACTTCTTCCAACTGCCTGGCAAAAGGAATGTGTTTGGAGGTGTAAATGATTTTGACAATTCAAGTGTTGTGTGTTAATACACTGATCAAAACGCTGAGAATTTTCAGGTCAGGGCACATCTGTTCATCTCGGCAATCTTGTTAAGAGGTAAACCCTTATAGCCTGGGAGACACTAAGGAAACATTGCAGGATTTCTCTGTCTGGCAGGATTCCTTTCCAGTATTAACTCATGCTGGATCTTCACCCCAGAAAGATTCCTGTCAGGGCCTTAAGCACTAAACAGAGACCTCGGCAGATCAGTGTTAAACCAAATGGGACCGAAAAGGCCAGAAGCGCCTCCACGCTGTTTCCCGGCCTCAGAACTGATGAATGGTGAAAGCCGACAACCATTCATCAACACGGCTAAATGAATGCAAGGAGTTTAGACAATACTAAAAGAAGGAGCAGAGTCATGGGGCCAATCTGCAGAGCTATTCTTGCTCATGTGAGCTTTGGGTCAGTTCCCTGCCTGTGCTGCCGATTCATTAGATAAATCTGGGCACTTCTGAGGCTAATGGGAGGTTTCCTGTTGTCTGACAGGAGTTTGGCTTTAAACTGTCATTGCCTTCCCTGCTTAGGAAATATGGATACTTCTGCTCACTAGGGAAGCTCCCTTTCGGCTTGCACTGCCTCCGATGTAAAAAAAAGCTAAATCTCCCTGCCTGGGTAAAAGGCAGCTTGTCTATCAAGAAATATCCCTGAGAATAAACACTTCTGTTGAGTTGCTGCACTTCATTCCTAACAAAGCAGAACAATTTGCATTACAACTCAGTTGTTTTAGAAGACAATGGGTGAAATCTGGAGCTTGACACTTGGCTTTCACTCAGTCTGTCTTCTGTGGGACTATCGCCAGCTAAAGAAGGGATAGAAGACAGTGTAAAATGCAGTAGGTACCAACAGTGCATTTTTACGGTGCTATTTGTCCAAAGGCTTCAGAGTGAGTATATTTATAAACTAAGGTAAAGCTCAGGGAAATGAGTTGAAATCTTTGCACTGACCTTAAGCAGCTTTTGGATCAGTGACAAAAATAAGGAAATACGCGGGTTCCGGAAAATCCTGACATGTAGGCAAGAAGAATAGTCTGTTTTCTCTTGGAGGGTATGGGGAGGAATGGAGGCACAGAGGTGAAATGGTTTGTCTGGTGCTGCTTGGATAATCTGAG
Organism: Melanocharis versteri; assembly: GCA_013397845.1. NCBI lineage: Eukaryota > Metazoa > Chordata > Aves > Passeriformes > Melanocharitidae > Melanocharis > Melanocharis versteri. The sequence continues at coordinate 454,026 of VZTG01009976.1, forward strand.
ACTGACACTAGGTAAATGCATAGATCTTAGAAGAACTGAGCATGGCATGAGGATGTCCAGTTGATGTGAAATGGGATAAACTTCAAAGTGCAAATTCAAATTGCTTCAAGAAACTTTTCAATCTAAAAAAATCCCAAAGTCTCATATGGATTTGGTATAGCATGAATTAAGGAAAAACTTATTTTAATTGAATCTAAAAAGCTTTCTTGACTATTCTCTCTTCCATTTCTGCCTTTCTCCTCCTTTGGTGTCTTTGTAGCTGTTATGTTTTATTTACAGATAAATGGATCATAAATGATCCCGACTAGAACGCCAAATAAATCAGCAATTAATGAGTGTATTTAAAATAGTCTTGCTTAGAGGCATTAATGATTGATGGATGGATGGATGGATGGATGGATGGATGGAAGGAAGGGGTGGCAGAAGGTACATTCTGACACATGGGGTGAAAATACCTTAGATTTTCCTGGCTTAGAGAAAAACTAAATCCCCAGATCTAAAATCTAGAACTGACTTCCTCAAGTGTTTTGGTTTCTGCATAAGATTGACCTGCCTCTGATCACAGCTCCCAATTGTCTCAACTGACAAGTTTTTATTGACTTCCAAATAGCTGAAAATATAGATCCTCTTTTGAATTATGGTGTGGTTCCTTTTTTTGGTATTAGGAATATAACTTAACTGATAATATAATGTAACTGGTAATATAATTTAAGTGGTCATGATGGGCCAGAACATGACGAGAGAGAGGAGAACATAGGACTCTTGTCAGATGACTAAAGTTAAAGCAAGTTTCGAAGGAGGGGATGTGGCTTTTTACCTCAAGTGTTGCATTCCCTTTCCTGGGAGGTGTTTCATCCATGCTGGCTGATTGCTAGTTTTCCTCTCCTCCCCATGGGCAAATCCATGGTTCTCACCTCTTGACTATTTGCTTGTAAGTTTAGCAGTGCATCTCTGCCAAAAAAAGACTCCCAATTTCCATTTTCGCTTTTTCCCTTTCAGTCTACATAGACATAGATGTAACTTTTCTCACTTAACTTCTTTCTGTTGATTTCTTTATTAGCAAGTATTAAACTATAGAGAAGTTTGTATTGAAGTCCATATGGCACATATGATAAAGTTGTTTCAAGTGGCACTGTGGACTAATCACTTCCCAACTGTTCTCCACTCACGAAGAGCAAAAGCAGCTCTGCCTGTATTCTTAGCAAATCCTTCCTTGCTTTTATTGGCAATGCTTCTGTTTTGGCAGCAACCTGTCAAGTTTGGAGCTGGCAACCACAGTTTTTTCGCATTCTCAGATGAAACGTAGGCAACATGTTTTCTATGAAAACACCCTTCCTACTCTTCATTAGTGCTTCCAACATTATTGTTCTTGGTACAGAAAGCAAACATTGGTAGCTTTCCCTCTCCCAGCACTGTAACTTGAATGGAACAGGGCTGAACTGACATGAAGTTTTTGACTATGAAAAAATGTTCAGTGATATAACAACAAGCAAAGTCCTGCTTAGCAAGCCCAGAATGGCTTAGTGTGTTATGCAAGTGCATATCAAGTGTAAGAGTTGTAAGCTGCTTTTGAATGGACTGCCAGGTCCACACTGTGCCATGCAGAGATACTCCATTCAGAGTACTGGAAATGTTATGGTGTGTTAGCTTCACTGCACCATGTTCCATTCATGTCACATACATCTCTTTCAGCTCCACAAACTGATCCTTAGAAACACATTTCACAGGAAGAAAAGCAAGTCAAGTCCAAGAAGTCAGGTTTCTTTTTCCTCTTGGTATAAAAAATGTGGAAAACATCTGAAGCATCAACAGGATCAGGATACGCTTTGATTGAGAAATTAGCTTGTCCCTACGGTCTCTGTTTAAAACCCATCTGGCTTCCTGTGCATCTCACAAATTATTTGAAATCCAAATCCTTGTAGGGACTTTATTTTATCCTCCTAGATCTCTGTTGTCCTACTGTGTCTACCCTTATTGTGAGTTTTCTACCTTTGGTCCCCTCCTTGCAGGAAGGTTGCCAGCCCAGATTTTGCAAAAAGACCTGGGATAGTGGCAGTCCACTTCACAGCTGTATCTGGAAAAAGACCTCATAACATCTTCCAGCACTGCTGCTGACTCCCTGTCCATCTCACAAAGCTTACAAAAATCAGCTTTGCTCATGGCCTTCATTTCCCTAAGACTCCTAAAACTGACTTTTGAATTCTTGCTCCACTCTAGCCCCCAGGACATCTGGTAATTTAGGGTTGGATTCAGTTCCCCGTACTCACGCATGAGGATTTTAAAAATAAACTGTGAGGCAGTGAGGAAGTTAATCTCTGCTGAGAAGCTTGGAGCCCTTTCTCTTGCCCACCCTGGGGTTAGCATGGATATCCCAGTCCCAGTGAAGAGTAACGCAGCTGTTCACACTTGTGCTTCCTTTATCCCTCCAAATGGAGCCTTTGCCCCCTCGACACAATGCACTTCAGTGACTGCAATCATTAAAGGCGTTGGAAATAAGGTCTGAGACTTATGCAAACTCCTGCCTCAGGTGTCATGACCAACGAACCGATCAAAAATGCCAGCTCCTCTTAGAATGCCATCCCTGAATTCATACCCCACGGCAGATCTGTCACACAGTAGCCAAACATGTTAATACAGCTGAAGCCTTTAGGTACACTTGTACCCTCAAAACTCAGTGGAGTTGCTGTCATTCTCCAACTGTTCAGTGGCCTAGATGAAATTAGTTAGAAGTATAAATGCAGCTGCTAATAAAGACACTGTATTTCCACCTCGGAAAAAGCATCAGCTCCCTTTGCTACCAGATGTCCTCTTTGGCAGTTTGAGTCAATGAGGAGCTAAGTGATGGAGAATGAACCCAGTCTCCAAGAGGAGGCCTCAAGCCCTGAATGTCACTCGTGGAAACTGAAGAAGGGAAGTTCTCTCTTGCTGCTCCCTACTGGGGCTTGGAGTTGATGTCAGTTCCTACTGATGTTGTTTGTCACCAGAATCTCATATAGTTGCTTGTGTGAACCGTCCCCTGCTCAGGAAACTTCTTTCCTTGGCTCCATACAGGTCTCCTGGAGATCAGTCTGGGGGTGGACCAGCAGAGCAATCCCGTCAAGAATTGCAGGGTGTGAGGCCAACTGACAAGTATGGCTTGTGGGTAACCAGATTTTGGGGAGGAGGAATGTGTATCCTGCCTTCTCTGCCTGCTTGTTACTACCAGGAAGAATTAGACTGGGAAACCAAATTCAACTGGATGGATTGTTCTCACAGTCTAGAGCTCCTACAGAGGGAGGAAATCGAGCAGGAGCATTGTCTGCAACCTTTTCTAAGAAGTCTGTAGATACGAAGGCTCTGCATAGCTCAAATTCAGCACCACTGCCGCCTTCGGCAGCAAAAGCGCTCTCCAGCTTTTACTTCATTTATATCAACCGTCCGAAATCAGACTGTTCCAAACGGCCAGCTCTGGACTGGAAGAAGTGCTTTGGGAGCTGGTTACAGAAAATCATACATCTGAGAACCTTTTATGCACTTTCTCCCTGCATTTCCAGCTGAGGAGCTTTCCCAGGTAGTTCTTCCTCTGTGCACTGGCCCAGAAGAATAGCAGGAGATCTAACAAAGTAAACAATCTCAGAGAGTTGGGGCTGTTCGGCCTGGAGAAGAAAACGCTTTGGGGAGACCTCAGAACACCTTCCAGTACCTGATGAAGGAGGCCTAAAAGAGAGCTGGAGAGGGACTTTTCACAAGGGCATGTAGTGAAAGGCCAAGGGAGAATGGCTTTAGACTGAAAGAGGAGAGATTTAAATTGGATATTAGGAAGAAATTCTTTACTGTCAGGGTGGCGAGGCACAGGAACAAGTTGCCCAGAGAAGTTGTGGATGCCCCATCCCTGGAAGTTTTCAAGATCGGATTGGATGAAGGTCTGAGGACCCCGATCTAGTGGAAGACCATGGGGGGGGCAGGGGGGGCTGGAACTGGGTGATCTTTAAGGTCCTTTCCAACCCAAACCATTCTATGATTCTGTGAAAGTTTACAGAACTACAAGTGGCATGGAAGATGCAAACTCTCCTCCATTGGACCAAATGAAGAACAAGGCATCGGCAGGTGGCGGGTGTCAGGACAACAACAGGAGGTCCTCTTGCAAAGAACATGCAGTTACACAGTGGAAATCCTTGCTACAAGACACAGTGAACAAAAGAGTGGGCAGGACTTCCAAAGGGGACTGGACAATGGAAGAGAACCAATCCAGACCTACTAGGCATGAAGGCATCAGCTGTGACTGAACCAGCCACACATTTCAAGAAGACTGGGAAAGAGGCCTGGGAAATCTCGGGGTACACTCTCCACCCTCCATATAGTCTTCCCTTGGTATCTGCAACTCGACAGTGGTAGAGACAGTGCTGATCTTTGTTGAGATACGCTACAGCTACTTCTATATGAGGTGCATACTAATGATACTGGCAAGGGTGAATGGGACTAGGCAGGTCTTAGAACGAGCTCATTTCAAAGTCAGACAGCCCATCCTGGCCAGCAGAGGTAGAGTGGCTTTCCCTGTGGCCCTAAGACACATCTAGGAACTGAAGTGCAGGCATTCATGGACTTTGAGTCTGGATTGAGGAAGACATCCAAACCCACCCTCACAGAGCTGCTGTAACAACTCATACTGAAATCCACCCAGAACAGCAACATGAAGTTTTGGCAAGGCATCCACATTTCCAACAGACCTACAGAGTACAAGAATCTGTCCTGGAATGAGTGCAGCAGAGCCACGAAGTTTGTTCAGGGAATCACCCACAATTTTCCAGGATAGAAATACTAGTGGAAATAAGATCTCCCTTTCCTTTATCATACAAATCCAGAAAGACCAGAAATGTGGTTGCCTCTTGCTGAATGTATTTTAAGTTCCTCTAGAATGCGTAGATTCAGAAGGTCATGTATTTTTAATGGAGAGAAATCCTTCTCTATTTGGAGGACAAGGATGACTCTCAGATTTTAGCATCATCCACATTTCTAAAAAGTCTTTGGATTTGCTGCATAAGACTTGGATTCTAGCATTGCAGTTTTCTAAAAGGATTTCTCCCATTCAGCCTACTCTAACTCAAGACAAATTTGCTTCTGTGCAGTAGCCCAGAGACCTAAAAATGTATAAAACTGCCACATGCATCTACCTCCAGGAATTCAACTATGTGATTTAGACTTGGGAAGGGTCCCATTCTGTCCTTCTCCCAGGTTTTGCCAACATAAACAAATTTTGCAGCTACTCTGTACCTGTTACAGCAATTTAAAACTCCCCAGCAGTCTGGAAAATGTGACCATCATGGCCAGGTGACAATACACTGGTAAGACTGGTACTTATCATTGCCATGTTGAGGAAGTCAACCCTTTGTAGAGCCGCTGCTGCTCTCACCTCTGGTAGAAAAATGTTCTTTGGCTTTTGTTGTATATTACAGCTCCATGCTGGTATAATGTGAAGTAGTGATGGGCACAGTGACTAACAGTCACAGCCATTAAGAACTAGATCTTTACAAGTCTGAACGGCAAATTTGCACACCTTCCGCCAGAAACATCCGACGAGACTGCTTTCATATTCCGACAAAGATTAATCCGGGCTACGGCATCCAACCCCAGACTTCAGCCGTGCCTTGTTTAAATAGCACATTTAAGCAGCAAGACGGGCAAGCTGCCGCCAGGCCCCACGCTCCAGGAGCCACGCCAAGAGGGCCGGCGCTCGAGCGCGGCCGCGGAGGAGCGGCTCGTGCGGGGCGAATGAGCAGCCTCCGGCCGGCAGCGCTCGGCCGCCCCCTGCGGGCCGCCGCCGGCGCCGCAGCCGCCCTTTGTTCCCGGCGCCCAGGGAACCCCCGCCAGCTGTTCGCGTATTGATGGGTTTTGTCCCGTCCTGAAAAGAGATTTAGGCATCCTCCTCGGTTCCTGCCTTCTGTCGGTTGGAAGGGTTCCGCCCTCCCGTTTGTTTCACCCGCGTCGGGCCAGAGATGGGGGCCGGGGGGGGGG